>CABFVX010003044.1:12127-61786 GCA_902151425.1 Timema shepardi
TATATATATATATATATATACGATTTTAATTATCAAGCTTATAATCAGTGTTTTCTTTTGCTTGAAAATTAAAAATAAACAAAATATACTAGAAGGTTATTCTGGATATAAACCAAAGAAGCAAAGCTATCATTGGTGCTTTTATTTCAATGCGCGTGCACAGTTTTACTTAACTTTGATTGGTAGTCCGTACATACTAGTCCTTACTATATATATGGACTGTGATTGTAATTTTCCTATATTTCAACTACCTATATCCTGAACGTTTTTAAAAAAGTGGTTTTAGTGTCTTTTATTGAACTGATGACTAGATGACTTCTTGGTACTTGATTTTTTCGAAGAGTTTTATTGGACGACGTATCTGACTATTTCATATTTTGGTTTGCATGGTTACGTGATTAATGATCCAGATCGTATAGACACGAATATAATTTTTTCAATGACTACGGACTATGAACGTGGATTATAGACCTAAGGATACGGAGTTTGTGTTTGGGCTTCTAATTGTCAATATAGATTTTACCATCTACATTTATAATTATAGACTTGAAACAGGCCTACTGATTGATGATGGGCTATCACTCGCTAACGAGTATGATTGTATTCCACGGATATCATTAGTTAAGATTGTGGGTTATTAATTCAGGTTGTCCTTCGGAAGACACCTGTGTGTGATATCTTTTCACGTGGAAATGTTGCTACACATCAACAATCACACGATCTTTGACAGGCTCAGAACCTATGCCCAGTGGCATAGCGACTACAACGACTGGAGTCTACCGTTGAGGACTTTCTATATTCTATGCCGTTGACCATTGTTGGTTCATCCGCCTTTAAGGGTAGTTACCCGCCCCAAGGGCATGATAGTGGACTAGCCTCCACCTGCTCCCCCGCTTTCCAAGGAGACCGTTGGCATGGTAGAAGGAGATTTCTTATCCCGGGAATCATTCGGTCGTCAGAGCCTCGTCAGTCTAAAGCAGGGTGCACCACGAGCAGTTGAGGTTGACATTTGAGTAGGAGATATTGTCGTCAGACTCACTTAACCCCTTACACCGTAGGCCTACTAATACGCTGGTGAAGACAAGTGTTTTTTTCAATAGTGTATGTGTACATTAAGACATAAAAATACATTACGTTATCAGGGTTAATTATCTACTCTCTGCTTATATTGTAAGGTACAATCTGATTTTATTCGGAAGCCATTATTTGAAAACCGTAAGCTCATGTTGACACAATGGCGGGAAAAAATATTAAAATTCACAAATGTAAGTCAATTTAGTTAATCCTGTAAAGAAAAAATACTGTTATTTTTACGGTAGCGTTATTGAAAGCTCTTGATAAAATTTAGATTAACTTTATAGTTAATAAATAAAGTAAAACATATTTCTAGAAGGTCAAATGTTAGTGAATATCAAAGCTAGTAGTCGAAAGTAAACTTCCTATAAAACAAATAAGGGTTTAACAAGTTTATGTTGAATAATTCCACTTTGGTATAGGTTATAAGATAGGGTCATAATGTAATCAGTGTAACGTTATTTGCCACCCTACCATATATTTCCTTATATTTTTCTAGTTTTGTAAATAGTTTTCAATTTTTTTTCGTTTGATATTATGCAATTCAAAGTTCAACCGCAGCTTAACAAGCTGTGTTGAGGGGCCTGATAAATAGTACTATTTACATCCATTCAAAAATAAAAGAACGGAAGAAAGAACGTATAGCACTGTTTTAAATAATGAATTTTGGCCTAAGGAAGAAAACTTACCTTTTATTAAACATATTAATTATCATTCTAAGAAGTTGACTCTATTTTTTTTAAATGTCGGCCATTATTTATTTCAACGCATGCGCAGATTTGGTAAACAAGTGAGTGGCATGTCTCGCGATTGTAAAAGAAGTAAGAAAAGAAAAAGTTATGTGAAGTGACGTGATGTAAATACCTCAAAACTATCACGCCCTTCGATTCTGACAGATAGAAATACACATGTAATTCTTTTATGAAACGTTCATATTCTTTGACGTATATTTCAATCTTTATATTAAATTTGCATTTTATTTTATATTCATCTCTAGTCCATAGCCAACATTTTATCTTTTGTTTTAATATATTAGTTTTCTCTTTGGACTTGAAAGAAAATATAACGTTTTTAAAATTTGATTCTTGGATTATTATTATTATTATTATTATCATTATTAGCACCGCGTCTTACTAACCGTTCGGGTTATACGCACTTACGCTAATGTGCAATGGTAGGGTGAAAGCGAGATGAAATGAAGGACCTACAATTTAACGTGGAATCCGAACCACGGTGGAGACCTGGCATTCCTCTTGATTCTTGGAAAACTTTCTGAAGAAGATGAGGGTCTTCTTCCTCGGTTTTATTTTAACATGAAGCAAAATCTGTGTATCTCCTAACTAAATTTATTTTTTAAAAGTTGAACAATAGCTTGAAAGTAAAGTCTATGTACTAAAATGGAAAGTTAAGTGTATGCGCAAGAACTAGAGATTGTTTATTCCGTTAAATTGGGGACGAGGGGAAATTAATAAAAGGAAACAAATTTCAGAAATTCGTGGTGTTTCAACATGGACGAATTCATTTGTGAGATCAAGCCAAATCTTCAAATTTAAGTTTATATTTTCTCTTTTATCAAGAGACCAAGATTTATGTAAAGACTTTCAGAAAAAGACCAAATATATTCAGACTCTTCATTTTTTCCAGAGAATGAATTAATATCTTATTTTATGTCTAAATATTAATTATATTGATTTTTTTCTTCCTTTTACTCAACAATACTACTTTTTTTTGTCTTACTCCAAACTATAATTATATAAGTTCAGCCAATATTATCTTTCTTTTACTCTAGTAATATATGTTCTAAACTTCTAAATTCAACCATGTTCATAAATTGTTATTTTGAGTGATAAATTTTTGTTTAAGAATATAGGTAGTACCATATATTTTAATTTTGTCAGATTAGAATTATACTTATTCGGAATTCCATAGGTAGGATTGGGATGTAGTAAAAAAGGAAACAATAATAAACCCACAAAAGTTTTAATAATTGTGTTTATTTTATATATTTTTTATTGTTGTCTAAATTAGTACATTTTATTTCAACAATCCATTTTATTTAAATTGTTCATGTTTTATTTTAAGTATTCTTTCAACTCCTGTAGATATTTACAGTACGCCATTGTTGTAATTAGGGTAGTGTCATTATCATTANACACCTAGCAGTCTTGAGTATTAAGAGTCATCGTGCTTCCTTCAAAGTTAGCCGTAGTAAAGTTATTATTATTATTATTTTCTCCTAGATCCTAGGAGTGGCGCCGAACAAATACACAATTGTATTCATCTTGACGTTAACTTTCATTATGTGAACATATTTGGAACACACAGATAATATATAATATAATTTTATATAATTTTTCCTCCACATCAGTCAAGATAAGATCACTATCTTTCAGGGTAGACGCAATATACATTTATAAAAAGAGTGAATTACTATGTCAACAATAATTATACACATAGTTAATTTCAACTGTGTGCATTAAAACAAATAAAAATACATTGTTTTCTTTCTTCTGAAAGGAAATTAAAGTTATACTAACATTAAAACATTCTTGCAAGGAACGTTCAGCATTTTCTTTGCTATAACACCACTATAATCTCTAATCTATGGATTCTCCTCGAACAAACGTTAGCTCTTCGGACATACTATTTCCCTTCTAAGTGGAATGGATGCCGAGTTGGCTAACATTGAAAACGTAAGTACACTGAGAAGTTTTTTTTAATATGCTCTCATTTCTGTTCATTACCTGGAGTAGCTCATAAATATATATATATATATATTATTAGTATGTTATTGTTAAAATAATAATAATTATTATTACTATGCCAACATACGCACAAATAAACGAATTAGTTAAAGTACTCCTGCAAATGAGAATAATAAGGTTGCTCAAAAAGTGTTATACTTTTGGACTTTTCTATACAATTGGCTCTACCAAGGTAGCCAACTTTTCTCGTCTTGTCCATCACCAGGATTTCAGCTTCCTGGAGCGGTTAAACGCATCTCCATATGTCAATGTAGCTAATTAAGTGGTGAAACATTGTGTTCTAGTAAAACATTAATAATAACTCATTTTTGCAGCTTGGAAATTTCATTTCAACGTTAGATGATTAGATATTGTTTCCATGGGTCTAGTTAAAAAAAAGTTATTTTGGGTAAGGTGAATAACTTAAAAGATAAGGTCATAGTATATTTCGTAAAGGCAGGAATGATACCGAGTATAGGCCTATATACAGTGGCGGATCACCACACAAACACACAAGAAGCGTGCGCTTGGGGCCTTAGTATCGCAAGGGCGTCAAAATATTAAAACATGCATTTTATTTAGTTTTAAACGTTTTGTTAGTTGTTAAAAAATATATTAAGCAGATTGCTGTGCCTACCTGTGCGCTCTCCTATGAAGCTCCAATTGTCGTGGTGTGACACAAATTGTAAACATCCATTGCTTTAAAAGAAATCGCGCTGTACCGAAAACTAAAGCTACGTAACGTGTGTTTAACATTGAACCCATGCAGACGAAAAATTGTAAAAAAATATTAAAATTAAAATATGTTATGAAGTTATTAATTTTACACGCAAAATAAAGCTAGTCTAATTAGTAGGGACCGGATTCATAGGCACCAAAAATGTTTAAAATAGGCAGGCAAATAGGCACTAAAGATATAGGATATAAGCACTAAAATAGGCACTTTAAAAAATAGGCACACAATAATCAATGTAAAATTTATTTTACTACAAGCGACTTACTACATGTAATCTACAAGCAACTCACATTGCTCTGAATCACTATATATTTTTCTAGATTATCACAAGTGAAATCTGTTCTGTGGTCTGATAGAATATTTTTATAGTTTGAAAAGCTTCTCTCAACTTCACACGATGTCAAGGGACAACATTTTTAATTTGACAATTCTGAATAGTTTAAACTTATTTCCTACAATTGCGTGCTTTGCCCTCCCAAGATGTCTGATACTGCTGCCATTGTTCTCCACCCAGGATTTCGTTGTAGTACTTGTTCAAGTTTTGTTGCGACTTACGAGGCAACAGGTCCAGGGGTTTGCTTCACGCCTTCTTGTATTGTATGCATCATATTCACTGATTCTATTAAAGGCAGATCCCTGGCTTCCAGTGAAACGATAAATCCAGGAAGGTTGTTGAAATAGCTCTTTACATAGGCCAAATCAGACACAACAGTGCTAGAAGAGGTAGCAACCTTTTCCTCTCTTATTGACACAGCATCCTCTTCATCAAATGTTTGAATTACCTGAAATTATTGAGAATCAATTCATTATTTAAATTCTGTACAAAATTAACATTATAATTATAGGAAAAATTATTTATGTACCTAGCTATGAATAAATAGAAAAATTGTTTTCTTAAAAATATACACGTACCCTTTGAATTTTATCCTTGTGGTCAGCATAGTACACTGCCGCTTGTAACCATGTACCCCGAACTGGTTGTGGTGGAAGAGGTGTTTTCGGCAATTTTCCCCTAAATGTTGCTATGCGCGAAGGAGCTTTCAGAAATACTTTTTTGACAGATAAAATTACATCATTTATATTCGGGAACTGTGCACGAATGTGTTCTGCGACTTTGTGAACGGCGTGTGCTAGGCAGGTAACGTGAATTAGTTTTGGGTAGAACACCTTCAAACTTGCCCCAGCTTTTAGCAAATATGCTGCGCTATCTGTCAGCAGCACCATAAACTTCTCGTCATTGTTTTCTGATGGCCTAAGCACTCCTGCAACAGAACAATAAATATTTAGTCTCACAGAATTACATAGGATAAAGTTCCGAATGTAAAAACTTATATAAATCCAACTTACGGAGAGAATAGCGAACAACTCTGGCAATTTTCGGTCTGTTAGCGACTTCAAGCACTCTTGAGGCAATCAAGTGCGGAGAATTGGGTCCTGTGGAGTCAAGTTTACCGACCACGTTATTTGCGTTGTATCTGCCGCAATGGTCAGTTGTCTCATCGACACTTGCCCAAAAGTAAGAATCTCCAATATGTTCTTTTATCTTCTCAATGGTCTGGAAAGGAGTAAAAATTCACTTAATATTCAAAACAAATAATTATGTAAGTAAACGAAAGTGCACAGCTCCAAAAATTTTAAAATATCTTTGAAATAAAAATGTAAAAAATAAAAATTAGATTAACAAACAAAAAAACTTAAGAATAAGTATTTGGGATGTAAGTAATTCTTCCTCAATGTGGATTCATCGAGGATCTGCTTGTTGGTATATTTTGTGAGGAAACCTTTTAAAATGGTATTGTTTAGCTTCGTCCATGGTATATTCGCGGCTACCATCGCAGCGCACAATTCAGAGTAAAATTGTTCACAATTGTCAGGAAATACAACTTGCGAAATTAACATTTGCCTGCCAGTTTTTTTCTTTTAAACTTTTACAGTGCATCGCTGTTTGTTTGCGTTGGTCTAAATGATATTTCTTGTCATATTTTAAATAAAATACGTGGGCAAATTTACATAATTTGTAATTTTACCAACCGTAATTTATTACGTCTAACTATTCTGAAATAGCCCTAAAGCCGTTAAAATATATATCAGAAAGTATAAATCTTAAATCCATGAAAGAGTTTAAAAGTAGTTTACTTGTATTTAAAAAACCTATGGATAGCCAATGCTGTTTATTTTAAAGCAAATAATAAATGGAATGATAATTAGTTTTCAAATATTGCAAACCTATTTTGAATCCTATTATTAAATTTAATGATATGGATATTAAACTTACCTCTTTGGTACACGATTGGCAGAAGATGATTTTTCCATCTGTCGTGAAATTAGTATCACCACCTATCCATTGCTTAAATAAAACGCTTTTGCTTTTTTTTCCCCCTTGGGCATTTCCACCACAGTTAACACAAGAAGTGTTACAAAAAAAATCAGTAAATAAACCCACCAAGACAGAAATTGACTCTAAAATACACAATCATGTACTGAAATAATGATGGCTGTTGGACAATCACACCACCCTCTCCCATCCTATATTCCATTCACGATAGATTTTTACCTGGATGACAGTTCGAAAATCAAATGTTTAGGTTTTGGGTTGCCAACAATTGTAAAAGATCACAGTTTTGTTATAAATGTAAATATCTTTAATTACCTGTTATATATTACATTTAAAATAACGTAAACTTAATTTTTCTCATACTATTTCATTTTTTTAAATAATTTCTTTTTGTCCAACTCCAAACAATATTTTAAACATAATTAAAAGTACTGGTTTTTCGTTTTGGAACGTTACTGATTTTGTGTAATACAGTGCATACATCAATACCTTTTAATACAGGCATCGTATTTACTTGGAAAAGAGAAAATTGTTGTAATTTTTTTACATACAATACACGATTTTATGATTATTTTATCGTATCTTAAAATATTTAACTGAATAAAATATTTTCATCAACTGCGTGTCCGCATCATTGTAAAAAACTTGTTTACCGTTATGTTCAATCATATGGTTTAAAATTCGTCAGTCGCCATTTTGAAGCTATGTTCGTTAGAAGTTTTTGTGAAAGTGGAGTTAATATTTTTTTAAGGTGAATAAAACTATAAATAAACTTTGTGTCCGACCTTAAATAAATATATATATAATATTGGCCTAAATTAATGTGGTTAACTATCACATTACCATCTGTTTTCATTACAGTAATCCAAAGTGATAGATGTCAGCGGTTGGCGTAGTGATATATTAGGGATTACTTCTAGTAACATTTCGAGCTGTCATTCAGGTAAACTTAGCTCGTGAATGCCCTATACTACCCCTTATTATTGGGTGTGATGTTCCAAACATAGTCTGTCAAGGTCAGGCCAAGTCACATGTTCCCCTCCTCTTCCCACTAACCCCTTTCAAACTCAAACTTTCATGTCTATAAACTAGACTCTTTTTCAGCAAAAATAAATAAATATATATCAAAGAAAAAATGCCGTAATAGGCACAATAAAGTTTCTTATTCATAATTCATCAAATAGGTGCAATTAAGGCTCTTATTCATAAAATAGGCAAAAACCAACATAATAGGCAATTCTAGGCACTATAAAATTAACATATTGTACTTGTAATAACACGAAACACCTATATATCTCAACTGCCTATGTTTTACGATAAAGAAAAAAACAACCAAATACTAATTAGTATATTAAAAGGAATACACGTTTTATTTTAAGATTATAAGAGTTTGTGCTTTTTTATTTATGTAGGTGTTTTTTAAATATATATTTTTCAATTAGCACATTTTAGTCTAAACCCTTAAACTAATATTATTTTAAATTAGAGCATGGAGTTAGAATCAGGTTGCGCTTGGAGCCCCCAACTGATTAATCCGCCACTGTATATAGGTAAATTCATTATCACCAAATTTAATAAATTGTTAGTACACTATGAGAAATAGCTAGAAGCAAGATTTATGTTGGCTGTTAGCTGGACGCATAGTTTTACACTATAAGCCTACAGTACACGCAACTAGATTAAATATAAAACCACACACTATAAAGCTGGGCAAACCACATCCAAAAGTGTTAAAATGTGATCTCTATATATTCACATTTTAATTATTAATATAAATACATGAATGCCTATAGCCTGGATGGGTAGTCAGTTGTTGTGACAAAAAACAAACAAAACAACTTTTACTCAAACTTAAATCTTTAGTCGATTTTGTGAATAGAACATATCTGAAAATATAAGGGTGGTAACTTCTTAAAACCATAAAAGAAAAAAAAGAAAAACTAGAACCTGTAAATTACGTATTTAAATTGTATACAGGCTGAATCCAATATTTATTATTTTGGTTTCAAACAATTACATCTACAAGTTTTTTTTAAATTTCATGTGCTTCAGTTATTTAAGTTATCTTGCTTTTGCTGCTCACTTTCTCAGTTTTATTTTTAATTTAACGATAGTACGAAACAGGTATAGGCCTATTTTGAACCCAGACATAAATCTATAGTTTGTCAAAATTCCATAGAAACCCCAGTCAAATTGCAAGAAGAAAACAACAATTTTGGAGTTTAGATTGGAGGTTAGTTATTCTTTCTGCTTAAAATATTGCGTAACTAAGTGTATTCCTATATAAACAGAGCCTAATAAAAAAGAACATATTTTTAGTAGGTATAAATGAAAATAGAAATAAAATATTTATTTGTGATGGTAAAGATAAGATTGCTTCACTATTATTTATTGGATTTTGGGAGCACTTTCTTGGACACTATACTGTGCAAAATGAGTTAAATGGGAAATGAGAATTGTTATATCGTTTTTGTACATACTGTGCATTTCAAATATGTGTATATATATATTTTGAAAGAATAAAAATAAATTAAGTATTCATGCGTGTATTCTCAAAGGTCCTTTTATATATTTATAGCTTTTAAAATCAAAGTTAAAAAAAAAAACTTGATTCAAATAAAAATAGACACAATCAGAGAGAGCAGTGGAAATAACTTTTTTTTAAATGGAAGCTACACACAGGCTAATATTAAAATTCACAATTAGTTTATTTTTCAACAATTAAAAAACTTACACTTCATCTATGGTAAAGGTTAAAGATAAATATTATTTCTTGTTTTCCCCTTTACATTTTTTTTTTAGAAGTAAGCTTCCATACATCATAATTCACTGGTATGATACAATATAATATTTAGTTATCTTTGAACACCAAACATGTCCGACAGGTAGTTTTAGAAACATTGTCAGCTCTGGCCTACATTATGATGAACCGGAAATAGATAAACATATAGAACGTAGGTTCGGTGACCTGTGCATGTGCAAGGCTTTATCTATAACACATTTTAAGTGGTATAACAGTTTTGGCTGGGGAAGGGAGATTAAAGTTAGCATTCAAGTTAAGTTTGGGGAACCAATCTATTCTAATCTAGTGAAAGCTATAGGCCCAATAACATTTAAAATAATTATATGCCTTTAAAAGCACTAATATATATATATATATATATATATATATATATTTATTAAATATATACATTTATTACAAATAAATATTTCCAAGTATTTATACATACAATTACGCAGCTAATATATATATATATATATATATATATATATATATATATATATTAAAGTGTTATATGTGTATGAATGGCTGTAAGCCTATATATGTAGGTATGTTTTTATGTATTATTTATTTATGAATGGTTGTAGATATGTTAAATATGTGTATACGTATGCATGTTTGTATGTATGTATGTATGCATTTTAATTGTTTATATCTATATTAATGTATTCCTATTTATACGTTTATTTTTATATGCATTAAAATACCTATATATTATATATTTATGAGTACTGGGATCAATGTATGATATTTTGTTTATAATATTTATGTATCTATTTGTGGATTTTTGAATGTTTGAATACATGTTGTAGGTACTATGGTGCGTCGTTACACTAAAAAAACCTTAGGTCCCAACTTACTCAAGTGCATAGGTCCAAAATATCAGCGTTGTAAAATATCGTAACTTCATGGTGAATTCATCCTGAGGTCATCGCCCTGTTGCTATTCTGAATACTTTGCTCATTTGATATTTTGCCTCATTTGACTTTGGTTCGAATCGCCGAGAAAAAGTTTTAGTGTTGGTGTTGGTCCCGTTTCAAGAGGAATTGTGTTTTATTTTATTTACGATTTGATTTTTTATTCTTTACCCTATTTGATTTTGGTTAGAATCCCTGACATGTCATGTGTGAGTGTACTTATGAATGTAAATACTATGCATACATGTATCTATGCGTGCATGTGGCTATGTACGTATATACGTATATATATATATATATATGTACGTACGTACAAAAAATTATGTTCACTGTAGCTCTTTACTTGATTGACAGTTGAAAAAGCATGTGTTTATGTTTTGGGCTGCCAACACTTGTACAAGATCAAGGTTATGTTATAAATGGTAAGTTTTTAACTACGTGTTATATTTTACATTTAAAATAATCAAAAATTAAGTTTTCTCACACTATCTCTTTGCTATTTTTTTTTCCAACCGAGATAATATTTTAAACATAATTTTTTGTTTAGCACCGCGTCTTACTTCCCGTTCGGTGTATACGCTTAAGTACTAATTACGCTAATGGGTTAGGAATAGGAAAGGTTGAATTTAGAGGAAGTGAACCCATATTTGTGTGGAGGGAGAGTGGATAGCCATTTTGGAAAAACCACCCTCAGTTCAACAGATCGAGATTCGAACAATGATCTCCCCGTCCTCGGCAGTCTAGCTCACCACGATAATAGCGCGTTAGCTAACTTCTCCACCGAGGCGGGTATTAAACATTATTAAAAATACTTATTCTTCGTTTTGGAATGTTATTGATAATGTGTAATGTAGTGCATACATTAATACTTTTTAATACAGGCATTGTATTGATTAGAAAATAGAAAAACTTGTAATTTTTTTAAATAGATAATACATTATTTTATGATTATTTCATCGTATTTCTAAATATTTAAATAAGAAAAATATTTTTATCTACTGGGTGGGTGCACCATTGTAAATACATTTTTTGCGTCATAATCAATCACGTGATTTAAATTCGTTGGTTACCATTTTAAAGCAATATTTTTTAGACCTTTTGTGATAATGCATAAAATACATAATTTTTTTAAGTGGAATAAAACGATAAATAAGCTTTATGCCCGACCTCAAATAAATATACTGTGGCTAACTACCACATTCATACATTACCATTATGTTTTCATTGCAACTATCCAAAGTGACAGATGTCAGCTGTTGGCGTAGGGACACATTAGAGACTTTTTCTAGTAATTTTTGAGCTGTCATCCAAGTAAACTTGAGTGGTGATTGTACTTTCTTTTAGTTTTTGTGTGTAGCCTATGTTTGTTGAATGGATGTTGTGGTGTTATTTCTGTTATCACTATCCTAAATATTTACTGTCGACAGTAATTATACAAATTATGGGTTTATAAATATTTTTTTAACAATTTTTTATTTAAAAAATCATTTCTACTGATTTAATGTCTATGTTACTTTGTGAAAATTCATTTTCTACCTTATTAAACATTAATAACATAATTGTTTAACTTATTTAAATAATTATAGAAGTATTCAAACGTAAATATTAACATATTTTATTTGTTTTGAAAGCATAATCCCTAATGCCGGGATCACGATCAACTTAACGTAACTTAATGTAACGTTCACTTAAAGTTAACTTAACTTATGTGTGATCACGATTCACTTAACTTAACGTAACAACTCAAGCCAAACATATGCATTCTCGAGTATGATCTGTGGTTTATACTATTTGTAAAGTGATGATCTGTGAATGTTTACAGTTTTCAATCAATATAATAAATATCTATTTTTAAACTTTTTTGATAAATTCAGTTCCCTATTTTAGTTTAATTATTTTGTTTCAATGTCTGATCACTAGAACTTACGCCAAAGAGTAAACATTGGTCATAATACCAACAAAATGAATTACTAAATAGCCCTGTTGAAGTCACTCGCAAAATGATTGGCTGGCTAGATCACGTGATGCACTTCAAGTAACGTAAAGTAAAGTAAAAACCTCCCAAGACCTCTCTTACGTTAAGTTAACTGCAAGTCAACGTTAAGTTAAGTGCATCGTGATCGCTTCCATTTAAACACACGAGGAGGTCCTCTACGTTAAGTTAACGTTAAGTTGATCGTGATCCCGATCGTAGCAAGTATTTCGACCACCGAATTCAAATATCACGCTTGATGAACTTTTTTAATGAATGCAAAGAGGTTTTGTTTCCTCTATGCAATGGAAAGGTTTTTGATTGTTGCTAAAAAAAATAATTAAAGGGAGCTTCTTTAGGCAGTATTATTCTAGTATGGAAAAAATTTATCGACGATCTATTTTAAAATGAAGAAATAATAGTGAATCAGCAAAATTAGAATTTAAAAATATATTATGAAGTAAGGCGTAGGCCTGATAATTAATTGAAGATATAAATATCATTTTGAAAACTGCCAAAATTACAAATTTATTCTAGTCCATTTTATGGTATTTGGTGAAAACATTTTCACAAAGTTTCTACAGTAGAATTCTCAAATTTGATGAAACATAAGAACTCCAGTTCTGTTATTGTTGAGAAAAATTTGCGTGCCTATTAAACTGTTATTGTAAATGTTTACATATGTATATCGCTCCTAGTGGATTCGTAGGGTGGCCTCACAAGTATAATTGAAGGGCTTGGCAGTAAATAAGGATAAGGGATATTTTAACAAAGGTTGAGTTAATGCATGTAGACAATGGTAAAGGACCTACAGAACTCATGTTAGCAAAAGGTCCCTTGTTTCCTAAAGAGATAGCAGCACTATGTAGTCTCAGACTTCTGAGTTTCTCTGTAATTGTTTTGCTTTCAGCGTGTGAATATTGGTAAGGGCCAACAAGATGGCTGCTGGTAGTAGTCACATGTATGAATGACACTGATGTACAAGGAGTGAAAATAATGGAGTGCTTAGAATAATCCATACTAGATTTTGATAATGATGACTGATAGCTCAGTTAAAGATCCAGACTATGTTATTGACAAAGCTGATACGTCTGAAAGACGAAATTATCAGATATGTATGATTGATTAACCTATTCACGTAAATAATGTTAGGTGCATTAACATTGTCTACTTGCTTTACTCAAACAGTGGGAACTTAACATTGTTTTTACTAAGGCTATTTGTAATATAACCCTGTAGTTGTTTTATTTTGATACATAGGTCAGAGGTAGAACTATGGATCCGCAGTCCCCGTGGGGGGTATTAGGTTTGGAGGGATTTTGGGTTTGTAGTTGCATATTTTTAGTTGGACATGTAAATATGGTGCACAATTAATTTTACTGTACATTTTAATTTTACTTGTAGGATAAGCGGTAGGGAGATGTAAAGGAAGAGCTGGATTTTTGGTTCTCGGCAAAAGGTCATATCTGCCATATGTTGCATGATTATAGTATACATTATTTCTTGAAACACAAAATTTGAAGAGTGTAAAAGTAGCTTATAGTAATTTTGTTTTCTAGCACCAGAATCATAGTTCTAACTCTGACTCCCCAAAGACCACACAGACCATATTATTTTCTACTATTCAAGAAGCAGAAAATGTTTCCAATATCAACAATGATAGGTCTGTTGTAAATAAAGTACGAAAGAGAAAGAAACATGGTAGTGTACAGGAAAAAACCAAAAGAAAGTGAGATCAAGGAACAGAACATAAGAAGTACAGAGGAAAGGGCCAAACTGTTGAAGAAAAACGTGCAGGTTCACCATGTGAATATTCTAAACAGTGTTTTTAGTTAACTACTGAAGATAGGCAGACTTTACTTACAAACTTTTGGCAAATGAACTGTTACAATACCCAGAATGCATACCTACAAGGTGGTTTGCGATCTAAATAAATATACAGAAGGAAGACCAAGCAAGGGGTATCCAAAATAAGTCAGAGGATTGTGTGTAGAGTGAAATCCGCTGGAAAAGAAGCTGTAATTTGCAAAACAGCATTCCTTAATATTCATAGACTCCAGAAAAATAGAGGACGTGTGGAGAAAATAGTGAAGCTATTGAAAAAGGTAATGGTTTCACCCACTTCCGATAGAAGAGGTAAACAAACATACCAATCATCCTGAAAAATATTAACAAAAAGATAACGTTATGGTTGGGCTTTTACTGATAAACTTCCTCGTTATCAGAGCCACTACAGTCGAAAATATTCTTCCAGGGATTATTTAAGTATGACGTATTCTATATAGATGTGTTTTGAGATATATACTCAAGATTGCAATATGATGAACAGGAAAAGTTTTTCTGCAGACAAGTTTAAAAGTATTTTTACTGGCGAGTATAATATCAGCTTCAAGAGACCCAAATCAGACACTTGTCAACGTTGTGATGCATTTGAAGTGGCCATTAAACATGCGCAAATACTCAAGGATGACAATTAACTGAAATCACTTGAAATACAACAAGAACTCCACCATCGAAAATCAGAAGTTGGACAAAAGGAAATTTCTAAAGAATCAAAAGAAGCTAAAGAAACTACTGATGTCCATGTAATTACATTCGATTTGCAACAGACATTACCAATATCATTATTGACAAATGGGCCAATGTTCTATAAGCATAAGTTATGGCGTTGCAACTTGAGCATCCACTCATGTGGAGACAACTAAGGTTGCGTTTTTTTTGTGGGGTGAGGCCACATCAAAAAGAGGAGATGATAAAATCGCTAATTGTTTAAAGAAGTATTTTGAAAGTAATGACATTAAGGGAGAAAAGATGATTTCAACTTAGGATAGTTGCGATGGCCAAAATAAGAAATGTACACTGGTGTAATTTGGGCAATATCTCTTGACAAATGAAAGTTTCAAAGAAATTTAGCACATCTTTTCTAGGTTGGCCATACAATGCTCCCCAGTGACAGAGATTTTTTTCTGGTCGAGAAGCATGTCTCCTCTCATTATTAGATGGTGTATGCCCCTGAACACTGGGAAGAAGTTATGAAAATATCCCAGAAAAAGAAGCCTTTCCTGGTAACAAGAATGAATCAGGATTGTTTCTACAACTTGTCTCCCCTGAACAAACTGTTTCTTCAGCCACAAGTTACTACAACTAAAAATAAATTTGCCATACGGAGTTGTGTGAGACTTGGATTTTCATCGGAGTTATTGCAGCCAACTCTTAAAATACGGTTTTATGAGACTTACAGTGGTTCTATGTAAGAAGTTAGTTATCCTTTCTAAGTGAAGAAGACCTCCAACAGATATACATTCCAGGATCAGTTTCAGAAAAAATATTCAGAATAACTTCCCATCAAGGCAGACAAGTTGAATGATATACTGTCTGATGTAGAATGGATCCCTCATGAATGGTAGAAAAACCTCAAACCAGCAAGAAATTCTGCATGCAATCAATATGATGAAATTATTGATTCAGATTGATGTAAAAAGTTTTAAGTACATTCATTTTTGACGTAAAAAATGTTAAGTACATTTTCACATTAATTAAACACGCATCATATGCGCAAGGAAACAATGTTAAAATTGTAATACTGAAACAGGAAGTTCTTGAAATACCATGTTTATCGTTTATATATATTGAAATAAATAATTATGAGATTTTCCAGAAATTTCTTTTCTTTATTTCTCAAAATGCGTTACATGTCCCTTACCATTATTTATTGCCGAACCCTTCAATTAATACCTCTGTGTGTATAACCTCTTTGCTCATAATAGGTAGTTTTTTTGGTCAAGAGTTGTTTGCCATGTTCTCATCTTGGTTAATTTGTGTGATTAATAATATGTTATTAATTCCTTTTTAACTAATAGAGTGTTCATTGAATGTGTAATAATTCAATAATTATCGTTTGTATTTCAATTATTTTTTAATAAAACCTTAGAGAATGTTATTACGGTAATGAAAGGGGGTAGAGAAGGGTTGGCATTAAAAGGTACAATGCAGCTATTCGGTTGCGCAGATGATTTAAATTGGTTGGCAATAGTAAGGAAGCTGTGGAAAGAAAGGCAGTAATTTTTATTAGAGGTTAGTAAGGACATAGGTTTAAAAGTGAACGCTGTAAAGACTAAGTATATGATCACACAGGGAACACAGATAAGGGCGATGATTTAAAGATTACAGCGAACAATACATCAATTGACGGGGTTTATAAGTTTAAATGTGTATGAATAATTTTAACTAGCAATAACGATATTAGATTGGAAAGTAGGAAAAGAATTCAGTCGGGAAATGCACGTTATTACTAGGTCAATAAGTTGTTGATATCTAGTCCTCTTTCAAGGAATTTAAAACTCAGATTGTACGAAACAATAATTTTTTCAGTTGTTCTCTATGGGTGTGAAATTTGGTATCTTAACTTATATGACAAAAACAAATTATGGGTGTTCGAAAACAAAGTTCTTAGGAATATATTTGGTTCAAAAATGGGACTGGGTTACTAGGGATTGTAGTAAGCTACATAGTGACGAGTTACATACTCTGTACACACTACAAAACATTGCTAGGATAAACAAGACTCATAGTTTGGGGTAGGCAGAACATGCAGGGAAATTCTAGAACCTTGTTCAAGGTACTTACTGGCAAACCTAATGGGAAGAGAATATTGGGAAGACCTAGACGCAGATGGAAGAATAACATTAGAATGGCCCTGAATGAGATAGGGTGTAATGAGGTGGATTGAATAGAAGTAGATCAAGATGGGGATAGGTTGTGTACTTTTGTAAGTGTGACAATGAACTTCTGAGTTCCTAAATGTCATAGAATTGTTTTTTTTAGTACCACGTCTTACTATCCTCTCGGGCTATACGCTTATATACTAGTTATGCTAATGGTTTTAGGGATTATGAAAGATATAATAATATGGAAATGTACTAACGTTTTTGTGGAGGGTGAGTCGAAAACAATTTCGGAAAAAACACCCTCAGTACACCCGACCGAGATTCGAATCTCAATCTCCCCGTCATCGGCAGTTTTAGTCTACTGCGAGAGTAGCGCGTTAGACCACGCGCCACCGAACCGGGTCATAGAGTAAGTAACTATATAATAGTTATTCCATTTTTGTTATCTAATTTAGAATCTAATCTTTTTGTTCATTGCTAAAATTTCATTTTATTTTAATTATATAAGAAGACATGATACATACCTAGATAGGGTATCGACTATTGTACATATTTTTTTATTTGAGTATAGTAATAAAACTTAATTTTTTTTATTGTTTAAATTTTATCTGTCTCTAGTTTAATGTATCTGGTTTATACCCTTTCTTCATATAGTGTAAGTCCTTTAAAGGTAGCCAGATACCCCAGTGATCCCAATAAAGAGGGTCTTCGTGTGAAACGCTGGAAGCCAAGAACACTTCTAGACCCGCCTAGGTGACGCACTCGGCTAACGCGCTAGTTTTGTGTTGGGATAGACTGCCGAGGATGGGGATATCGATGTTTTAATCTCGGTCGGGTGAACTGGGGGTGGTTTGTACTAAATGTTTTTACACTCTCCCTTCACGAAAATGCGTGTTCATTTCCTCTTAATTCAACCTTCCCAATTACTAACCCGTTAGCGTAATTAGTACTTAAGCATATAACCTGAACGGGTAGTATGGTGCAGTGCTAAAAATAAAATCTAGTAGAGTTGGGGGAGTACCTATAATTATAACTAAATCTATTTCTACTAATCAGTGTATGAGAAGATGGTGCCCGAATATCTGAGCAGTTTAGTACAAAGTATCACGTTTATTTGTTTTATTATTTTAAAAGTACAGACACAAATAGATGCAGTGGCAGTGAATAGTTCTATTTAACATCACATCAAAGGAAAAAGTAAATTTGACCATAAATACGTGCTTGCCTAAAGTACCCAGCTTTGCCCGGTATAAATATTTTAGGGTAAAATAGGGAAAAGTTCAAAAAGGATAAAACATAAATCTAATCAATCTTTTTTATGAAAGGGTAAATAATGAATGTCAAAAGTGTAAAGCGAATTAAAAGGATTTAAAGGACAATTAGGGGGAAAAGTGTATTAGTTTATAGTTAATAAGGTAAAAGGGGGCAAAAAGGGTAAAAAGTAAATATCATAATTTTTAGCATTTTTTTACGGCTTTTAAGCTACATTTTTAATATTGTTTAAACTTTTTGCACTATTTACTTTTGGATGGTATGATAAAGAGTATTGTATAATGGATATTATAAAAGGTTTGATCATACCAGCCTTCAAAATTTCCATGAAAATTTAGCTGATGGCAAGTTATTTAATAGCCAAATATGTTTAGTAATAAAAATGTTGCTGATGGAAAGTTATTTAATAGCTAAATAGGTTTATTTATATATTTTTAAAATATATTTTGTGCCCTTCTTTAACCATAATAAACATTTAATCCAAGCGTGAATGAAGATAGCACTGTCAACACAAAAGTTTTCTTTTGATACCGATCCGGTACCGGAGTGTATGTACTAATATCAGTAAAAGTATCGGAAAAAAGTATCAAGTAAAAATAATAGTATCGAAAGTAAAATATCGATATTAATAAAGTAGCGATACTTCCCTCACATTCCTAGTAGTAATATGTGGTACTAAAAATAGGCAAAAAACCTCATCGCCAATATGGGTTAGGTATTTAGTTTAAAAAGAATGGTCATTGATGAATTATTGCACCAGTTTCTTGAGTGACATCTTCATCATCTGTGCACATCTTCAGGAATCTTTAAGTTTATTTGCAACGTTTCTTGGTAGGCACGTATCCAGAGGTAGGTAGGGGTACTTGTGAGGATAAAACCCACCCCCCGAAATCCAAACAAAAATTATTCTATAATTATTTATTGTCTTGTAGTAATACATTCCTGATTATAAAACACAATAGTAGTTAATTGTGGTTTCACTTTCTTAAGCGGACTAAACATCGTGAATAATAAGATGAAATATACTCATGAATTCCTCCCCACACGGAGTTAAAAATGTGTCAAAATTTCGCAAAAAAATTACAGTTGACCCATACTTGCATTCACTAATAATTAATATATTTTTTATGACTTGGAATAGAAAAGTATTAGTTTATACAAAAATGTACGTAAAATCAAAATATTTTTTATTAAAGCTTATATACAAAGTATATAATTTATTAGTGAATTCAAGAATGTGTCTACTTTCAATATATTTTTGTACGAAATTTTTATATATTTTTACTCCGTGCAGGTCAAATTTGTCTGCCCCCTTCCCCCGCTGTTTAGTCATTTGTCTTAATATTTATCAATGGAAATGTAAAATCAAATAAAAACGTTGAGCTTTACCTATGAATAGTTTTATTCGTTCAAGAAACACGAGTTGCTTACTAATGTGAATGCAAAACAACCAACATTAAATTTGGTTTCTCTTTGGCTTTATTAGGATGTTCGTTTCTGTTCCAAAACACTCGTTGCCAAGGAGATTTATAATTAGTACGTTGATCTTTCCAAATCCTTCGCTGCCACGGAGAATAATTACAATGAAAATGTATACATCACAAGTTATTTTTTTTTAAATTGAGATGTTTTTTCAACATTTCTTAAAGAGTACAACAGAAAAAGTCCCGTTTCGATTCGAGGAATATTTTTTGAGTTTATTGGCAACAAGCAAACAGACATAAAATCGAACGTATATATATAGGGCCGCGTATAGTGTGGAAGGGGAGAAGGGCAAAGAGGGTAATTGCCCCATGCCTCACATTCCAGGCCCCCCCCCCCCANGCCCCCCAATCCCGGCCCCCCCCCCCCCAAATTATTAAATTCCATTACAATTATTATAATTATAAATTTCACATCAAATAGTGTACAGATAATTAACAGTATTAAGTACTCGCTTGGGGATATGATTCCATTCCAGATTCCTGAAAACCCTACCTTTATGTAGGCCTAATTTAATATTTGCGTTATTTGAGTAATGTGCTGCAGTACAGTAGAATACGCCACCATTGTGCTACCGCAGTCTGTCTACAGACAACTAACGGTGCTATGGTGCAAAGAGGAATTTACATTTGATCACTTGATTGGATTGATTGTTTGCAGTTAATAAAGTACAATCATTCAATGGGTTGATCAATATTCCATAAAACAAGAAAAATTATTTCCTGTATATATTAATGTGTTTTATTTAAACTTCTTACATAATACTTGTACTTAGCACTGCGTATTACTACCCTTTCAGGTTTTACGATTAAGTACTAATTACGCTAATGCGTTAAGAATTGGGAAGGTTGAATATAGAGGGAGTGAACACGCATCTGCGTGTAGGGAGAGTGGAAAACCACCCCCAGTCTATCCGAGCGAAATTCGAATTTCTTCAATCTCCTCGTCCTCATCAGTCTAACTCAACACGAAACTAGCGCGTTAGTTAACTACTCCACCTAGGTGGGTTAAACTACTTATATATTTCATAAGTTTATTATGTTTTGAAGATTTTGCTTAAGTCTTAAATGTCGAGCATTCAACTATTTAAATGTAAAAACTTATCACTGTTTAAAGTTAAGTTTAATTTTATTCTAATGCACAGTATTTTGTACAGTTGTGTTTGCTAGGCGTCGCGACGACACCTCGCTATACACTATGGCACAAGTTGTTTGACCATTAACATTTGTTAGGTCAAAACTATTTTAATTGAGTCTTTAACTCGCTGTATTTTATTTTGTTGTGTTAAAAACAAATTTAAATTGCTTAAGTAAAACTGAGCCCTCGTTCCCGCGCCCCTATAATGACGTCAGACGGCTGAAAGTCGTTTGGAATCGCTTCTAGAGGGGAGCAGGAGAGGGAGAGTGTTCAGTAGCTGTGTGAACTCTGTCTGAAGCGGTCGCACACTCTCTCTTTGGGGAGAATGTGTAAGCTTGCTAGTGGAAGAGGCCCATCAGGGATACAGATTTTTCTGTTGTAGTTTCGTAGTGGGTGTTTTAATGTGTCAAGAGTGAAGTGGTTAGATTGCTACAATGTGGACTCGTTCTAGTATCTGTGGTGCACAGGACGGATAACAGCTGCGTTCCTTGTTTTTGACTGTTATATAGTGTCATTGTGACATGACAGTCGCGTGTCTTGTTCTGTTATATAGTGTCCAACTAAATCACGTCACTACTGGTGTTATAAAATGTTGGATTGAATCACGTCAATGCGTGCTACCTGACAGATAACATATTATTTAATGATACCTTTTTTTCACCGTCCGAATAAAACTATGTCCCTGTGTGTGTAATAACATCTGCTGTCTGTTATTTATGTGTCCGACGAAACCATGACAGTGTGTGTAAAGATTGAAATGTGGTTTTCTGCACCACGTCTTATAGCCCGCATCTATTGGGGTAGTAATGTAGAAGGGAAGATTTAGAGGAAATGTACACGTACTTGCGTGGAGGGTGGGTGGGACATTATAGAGGGGGACAAATCTCTATACACATGGCCGGGTTTTGAACCTCCACCAAACCAAACTTCATGCTACTGACATTTAGTCTGTCCACCGATGTGGGTCAGAAAAGAGACGTTGCCTGTTATTTTAGTGTTTTACAGAAGCTCATCAGTGTTTATGACAGATGACAGTCGCCAACTGTTATTTAGTGTCATAATGAATCTGATTAGTTCTTTTGACAGGTTACATTAACCGTCTGTTATTTAATGTCGTATAGAAATCTCACTAGTGCTTATGACAAATGACAGTTACCGTGTGCTATTTAGTGTCGTAAAGAAATCTCACTGGTGCTTGTACCAGATAACAGTTACCATATGTTATTTAGTGTTGTTATAAATCTCATTAGTACTTGTGACATATGCCAGTTATCGTCTGTTATTTAGTGTCATAAAGGAATCTCACTAGTGCTTGTGGCAGTTGACAGCTACAATCTCGTACTTAGTGTCGTGATGAATCTTGCCAGTGCTTGTGACAGATGACAGTTACCGTCTATTGTTTGGTGTTGGAATGAATGTTGCCAGTGCTTGTGACAGATGACAGTAATTTTCTGTTATTCGGTGTCGGAATGAATACTACCACTGCTTGTGTCAGATGACAGTTACCGTCTGTTATCTAGTGCCATTATTAACCTCGCCAGTGCTTGTGACAGATGACAAGTTCCGTCTGTTATTCAGTGTCTGGATGAATCTCGCCAGTGCTGGTGACAGATGACAGGTTCCGTCTGTTATTTAGTGTCGGGATGAATCTAGCCTGTGCTTGTGACAGTTGACAGTTGCGATGTCTATCGAGGCCCAGTAAAGACAAGTAATAACCCCCTCACGATGCGACAGTTGACGCAACTATTTGTTTTGATTGTCGTCGTCCTAGCGGAGGGCTCCACGCACCCGGTGTGTTCGCTCCTGACTTGCCAGTGCAGTGATCACCTAACTCAGCTCACGTGCAGAGGTGCAGGGTTTGAATCCGTGCCGGCCGGACTACCCAACACACTCGTCAAACTGTGAGTAGTGTAGCGATAGTATAACCTACCCTATCTTCGGTTGGAGTGTAGTTAAGTGACAGCAGAAGGTTCTGGATTGCAAACATTGGCTGAAAATTACTATTGTCAACATATTCAGAAATAACTAATATTTATTTAGAAATAATATATTATCAACTTAGTCAGAATTTGTTATTGATAATATAGTATTTCTAAAAGAACGATAACTATTTCATATTCGGAGTTTATTATTGATAATATGATATTACTAAATTAATAATAATTATTTCCTCTTCGGGGTTTATTATTTATGGAAACTTGGGGTACTTGACCCAATTTCCTGTTTTAGATTTTTATTTGTTACCCATAGACATGTGAATGATCTGCATACATACTTCAGTATCTCATACCCAATTTTTTTTTTGTATTTACAGACACGTGACATAATTTGATGCACTTAATATTCTTAAGTTAAAAAATGGGTCAAGTATTCCTACCATAAGGGATAATTGACAGATTAATTAGGGATAACCCTCTTTGGTGGCCACGTGGTCTGACACACTGATCTCGTGTTGGACTGGACTGCCGAGGACGGGAAGATCGGGGGTCGATCCCAATCAGGTGCACTGAGGGTGATTTTTTTCCTAATTGGTTTCCCACGCTGTCTTCACACAAATGCGGGTGCACTTCCTTTAAAATAAGCTTTCCTAATCCCTAACCAATTAGTGTAATTATTACATAGGCTTATAACCTGAACATATAATAAGATACGGTGAAAAAAAGAGATACTTGATCCAAATTCTAGATTAGACATCAAAAATAGAACGATCAATAAAAACTCCGTTTTATAAGATAACATAAACCCATCTTTATTACAAAGAAATAAAAAATCATTCTTTCTTAGTAAAAATACGATTAAAAATAAGTAGTTAACATACAAAACGCTAATTTATGTAAACAAAAATACCCTGATATTTCAAGTCTACAAGCCAAGTTAATTTATTCAACAACAAATCTAAATTTATATTTAAACTCAAAGATTGCACAGTAATTCAATCATTTTGTAAGGAAAATTCAGGTGGATTGAGACGAGTTTCAATTTGGTCAGGATAAACTACCGAAATGCCATCTTCGTCAGGCCACTTTAAACGTATCTCATCCATTATTCTAGCAAATTTAACAAGCTCTCTGAAGAACTCTCAATAATTATAAGAACAAACCGTCTTACACTCCGCTTGGCACAATATTTTACAATAATCCATATACCAACTTCTCGGACACTATGTATTTCTCCAATATATATTTATTATTATTATTATTATTTAGCGCCGAGGACGGGGAATTCGAGGTCCGAATTTCGGTCGAGTGAACTCGTTTGGTACACTCTTCCTCCACACAAATGCGGGTTCACTTCCTCTAAATTCAACCTTCCCAATTCCTAATCCATTTGTATAATTAGTATCCTACTTAAGCGTGTAACCCAAACGGCAAGTAGGCCCGATGACGTGGTGCTAATTTTTAGTGCCTCGTCTTACTAACCGTTCGGATTAAACACTTAAGTACTAATAGCGCTAATGGATTAGGAATTGGGGAAGTTGAATTTAGAGGAAGTGAACCCACACTTGCGTGGAGGGAGAAACCATTTAGGAAGAAATACTCCCAGTTCACCCGACCGAGATTCGAACCTCAATTTCCCCGTCCTCGGCAGTCTAGCTTAAAACAAAACTAGCGCGTTAGCCAACTACGCCACCAAGGCGGGTCCAATATCTCCAATACATAATGCAGATCCCTAGTTGTCATCTAGCTCAAAATCAGACTTGTATGTGTCCATTTCTGCATCAGGCGTCTCGGTTTTATTTTTTATGATATTGCCCTTCGCTTCTAAATAAAAATAAAGATTTTCTTGCATTGCCTTTTTCTGATTTTTTAGTTTTTTCTCTTCGCGTTGTTTATATTTCTTTTCAATTTAATTTCTATTCGGTGTTTCAGTCACAAATATTGTATTTCTTTCTTGCGATCTCTATTTGTCATTTTACTTCATTCTGCTTTCGGATATGGTAGAATTATTTTCAGGACTAACATCAAAACCTCCTAAGGTTGAAGGTGTTGGATGGGCCATTGTTTTATTTTCTGAAGGGCGTAAGGTTGAAAGCTTTTCAGTTGATCTAGAGCGGGAGAACAATGTATCATCTTCATCTGGGTTTGTCTCTTCTTCATCTAGGTATTGACTAACAGTTATTGACGCACACAGGAAATCAGCATCTGTAGGGATGATATCATTAAATAGCCAAATTCCGGTTGCTTTAAAGACACTTGCTATGTTAGATGTTATAAATTCTTGTAGAAAGGCTTTTCAAACTAATTCAGTGACATTACAAATCATAAGGGGCACTCTAGGTTTCTATATTGTTAGGCAGTTCGTACTTTGGACATTGTAATACCCTATAAACGAAGAGTATACTCTGACATCCGAAGGCTGTAATTTATGAGAGTATTGGGGAGAGAATGTTAAAATAACAATACCATTAGCTCGAGCATAATCGATTGCAGCCAACGAAATGTGGCTTTCATAATTATTCATTAGTAAGAGGAATTTTTTTGTCAACTGAACATCTTGTAAACTTAACAAAATGCTTTAAATAAGGAAAAAAGTATTCTCCACTAATCCATCCTGTAATATGAGAAGCTGTCTCTGACCCTGTTGGCGCTCCAAACGAAAAAGCTAGATGTGTTTTCATTCATGGAAAAATGAAAAATGGTGGAGTGCTGTCCCGTAAAGCATTAATTCCATTACAAACTGTCACTAACTGCCCTCTCTCAGCTGATGTTACAAGACCTACTGGTTTTAAGTTTTAGAAGCAATCACTTTAGGGCATTTCTGGACTGTGGTAGGTAACCCCAGTCACGTCAACGCTCCATATATTTTCAGGTCCAAAGTTTTCTCGACACATTACCTTGCTTAAACTTTTATAAAAATAAGACAAATTGTGTCTGTTAAAACTTATGGAACGAGATAATCTTGTGGCCTCTGAATTTTTAAAAAATACAATTCTGTACGTTTGTTCATGAAACCACTCCACCAAAAATAACCCGCTGCTTTTTATCCGTCCCAATTTTCAGGATATTTATTTTTAATTTTCATAGCCAAGTCATAAGTAAGCCTTGTAACTATTTCGGTAGTTAAAACATAGTTCATACAAGCCACCACATATAAATATTTCGACAAGTCATCTTCTTCTGCTTCAGTAAACACTTGGTTTACTTTGTAAGATGGAGTAAAATTGGCACTGTGATCTCTTTGAATTTTTATTACACATCTTCTCAAAGTGTTTCTAAATAAACCAAACTCTTATGCTACAGTAGGTATGCAACACCACCCACAACCTTTCAACAGCTCTTTTTAATATCTATGGTGATATTGTTTCTATGGGCATTGCCCCCTTTAAAAAAAATTCCGTGGCATCTGTAAAAATAAAACCAATAAAAAATCAATTTTAGAAGACTGGGAAGTTAGTTTGAGTATCCCTAACCAGCCTGAGCCAAGTATCCTTAGTAGCATTTTTACTACATAACCTTCAAATATAGCCATTTCATTCCAAGAAGTGTAACTCTGCTATATATTTATATGTAGCTAAATACATGCATAAAACTAGAAGTGTTTAAATAATACATATCTTAAAGCATAAAATTCAAGTAAATTAAAGTTCGCAGCATCAAAGATTTACTTTCGGACCATGAAAACCATTTAGTATCACTGACTGGAATTTTCTTTTCAAAGACTGGAATGGGGGTTTCCCCCAAAATGCCACCTGGTTCAAGGTCATGCAGTGATGCTATTGCCAGCCAACAAAAAAAATCCCCAATCTGAAGAAAAAAGCCCTGGGTCAAGTATCACAAGTTATCCCTAATATAGTATTACTAAGTAAGTAATAGTTATTTCCTATTCGGAGTTTTTTTTATAATATAGTATTACTAAGAACATTATAATTATTCCCGAATAGGTTGACATTGGTTACTTTTAGCAAATGTTTGCAAGCGGTCACTTACCACCTCTTCTACCTAGATGAGGAAATATATTGTTTTATTATGACTAATAGATTACTGCTATCGATTTAGAGGCCCGCGGTGCATAGGATGCATCATTCTTCTTTTCCACCATTCTTAAATAATATTGGCTAGTCAAATAACCAGTTTAAAAAATTATATTGCTCAAACAATTTTTTTTAATTAATAATTTTACACACCAATGCACGAATTTCAAAAGAGATAGTAAGATTAAATCTTACAAGCTTATTTCATATAGGGCCTAGTCCAGTGCAGGATTAAGGTATTTGGAGGCCCCTGGGCCATTTAAAAACTTAGGGCCCTGTCTACTTACTGTTCTGCTTTAAGAAGCCCAAGTATTTGCACAATTCATGTGTTTGATCTCAGAATCTAAAACATATACAGAGCATTAATTTTAAAGTTGAACTTTAAGAAATACAGAGGGGGTAGGGGGCGAGGATATATTAACAAAAAAAACACACACTTTTAAATGAGATATAAAATAAAAATTGCTCAAGATAGTTTTGAGATTACTTTAAATACCCAAATAATTATAAAATATTTGAAATGTACAAGTGGGGCTGGTGAACTGGGGGTTTCTTAATTTACAAAATAAGGTCCCGGGTTCGATTCTCGTGTCCAGATGTCATTTTTTAATTTAAAGAATATAATATGTAGACTCGGCTATAACCATAGTCAATAAAAATAATAGTTTTGCTATTTAATGCATAATAATATATATACAAAAACTACTTCTCATTGTGGTATAACATTTTAAAATGTCAACCATGTATAAGATACACCTCAAGCACTCTGACATAAAAAAAAACTCAAAATGATAGCTTATATAATGTGGACAGGGTGGTTCCTCCCCCAAATTTCCAAAACTAATAAAAAAAAAGTTTCCCGTGCAGTATAAAATGGAAAAATGTTCGAAAGCAACATTAAAGTCATTAATAGAGACCCATTGCTAAGACGCCAATAAACAATAACTTTTTGAGAATCATATGAAACTGCATTAGGTTTAGGATCAAACTTTCGGATTTGACCTATTATCTGTAGAAAAAGAGGTTGATCCAAACTCTCGAGTAATAGTTTCTTTAGACGTTGTGGCAAAATATTGTGAGATTTTTGACAGTTTTTTCACTTTTTCTACTTTTTTTAACTTCCTTTTTTCTGCACCATCTTAGATATTTTCTTTCCATGACTGAAAGTTAAGTGGCTGTGTTATTTATGTTTATAAACACGCACAAAGAAAGAAAACTCGGGCAACACACGCACCTCAACTTAACACCAGGTCGTGTTTACATCACCACACTCAACAATACAGAGGAAGGGAAAAGTATGACGTGGCCTCGGAAAGGTGGGAGACACGTAACACGTGGCCTCAGGATAGGAGGGGGCATATGCCTTGGCCTTAGAAGGATGGGGAGGGGAGAAATGTGGCGTGCTCTTTTACACTTACATTATGCCCCCTTTTTTTTTTTTTTTTTNCAATTCTTTTACTCGATTTCCTTCTTGCATACGGCCCTAGTTGGCTGCTGTGACGTGTGTGTTGAGATTGAATGAAACTGTTAGGCTGGTTCAAAAGCCGGGGCCCCTGAACCTGTGAGAACCCCAGGCTGCAGCTCATCTAGACCCCCCTTAATCCGGCTCTGGCCTAGTCTAGTATAATCTGAGACATAATTTATCAAAATAGGTTTTAAATATTATTATTATTATTAGCACCGCGTCTTACTAACCGTTCGGGTTATACACACTTACGCTATTGTGTAATGATATTGGGATTGTGAGATGAAATGGTGGACCTACAGTTTAACGTGAAACCCGAACCACGGTGGAGGCCTGACATTCGACAGATTTTAAATAAATTGCCTTGAAATAATATAAAAAAGCCTTAATATTTTGTGAGAGTTAAAAAAACAACTAAATGGTTAAGGCCATTTAAAAAAAACACTAGATTTTTAAAAAAATTGTCGTAATTTAACCTTAAATTAATTGTAGGCCCATTTGTAAAAATAAAAACAATGTTATTCATTATGAAGACCGATTCCCATGAACCCGTCTTGAAATAAATCATAAATATAATTAGTAAAAATTTAAATGTTTAATTTGTAAATTAGGTACCCTTAAGATAACTTCAAGCATTCTTATTCATCATGCAAGAAAGTCATCATATATTATTTTGAACAAAAATATTCTAGCTATTTTTAGAAAAATTTCAAACTTTTCTAAAAATATTCTAGCTATTTTTAGAAAAATTTCAAACTTTTCAAGAATGAATCCTCAGTAAACTACCCTCAAACGATTGTTTTTAAAGAAAAATAAACGTATAATATTATTTATCATAAATAAAACTTTCAAATAGGCTAATTACTCATTTTGAACCAAATTGTTACCAGCACTAACATAGATAACCAAAGTTTGAGGATCTGAACTTAACGTAAAAATTCGAAAGAAACACAGACAATGAATTTGGACTGTTTGTAAAAAAAAACACGTTAAAATGAAACCAAATCATTTAGGGACATTAGGATACATATAGTTACTTGCAGTATAAGATTAATGTATTGTTATTATTATTATTATTATTATTATTATTATTATTATTATTATTATTAGCACCGCGTCTTACTACCCTTTCGGGTTATACGCACTTACGCTAATGTATAATGGTAGGGTGATTATGAGATGCAATGGAGGACCTACAGTTTAACGTGGGATCCGAACCATTGTGGAGGCCTGGTATTTTAATATTAATGGATATAGGCTACATTTACTAATATAAAGCTGAAAGTACATCTGTCTGGAAAAGGAAACCCACTTCCATATGTGCTGAAAAAATAAAATTTGGAAGGAAGGTATAGGAATTGCCCCATTTACCAGAAAAATGGATAATTTCAAAATGGAGCTTCAGGAATTGGGGAGGGGAGCCATGATTAAAACAAAAAACTTTAAATTAGGTAGATAATTAAAATTTGGCATTAAGGTAAATGGATCACTCCAAATAATCATACAAATCTGAAAACCTTAAATTTTTAAATGGGTCTCCAGGAAATGGGAGATGGCTGTAAATAAAGAATAACTATTTAGTTTAGAAGAAAATACAGATTCGACAGATCCAACTAACCAAATAAGTCTTAACATTTTAAACAGCTAATTGTTAGTTGGACATATGAAGAATGGGTTAAGGAGTTTAAAATTTCCAAAATTAATAGAAATAACTTCTTCTCACTATGGTACTCAATTAAAATTTGGAAGGAATGTAAAAGGACCACTTGAAGTAGCCAGAGGAATCTCAAAATTTTAAATGATATTCCTGGAAATCGGGGAAACGAGGAGAGGGGGCATGTCTATAAGAAAAAACACTTTTATGCTTGGTAGAAAATTTAAATTGGCGTGTAAGATATAAGGATCCTACAAATAGCTAAATAAAAAATAAAAATTTCTAAGAGAGAATTGCAGAAATTCCCAAATAAGGTGTGTGTGTGTGAATTTTCTAAACTAAATTAAACATCTAGGCCTACTTATTTGTGTCGAATAAAACTAAAATTTTGCATGGGCACTTACTGACTATTACAAATAAACATTAAAATCTGAAAATTTTATATTTCATATTGCAACCCCAGAAGATAGGGTAAAGGAGTGGGCTGGGTGGATGGTATATAAGCGGAGAAAACCTTTTGAGGCAGGTAGAAAATTACATTAGCCAAGAACGTAGATAGATCATTTAGGCCTAATATATTAAAATTAGTGGTATATAGTATCTCTTTATAAATAGGGGTTGGTGAAATGGGTCTATTAAAAAAATTCTTAATTTAAAAGAATAAACTACGCTTATTTTTCAATGTGGTAGAAGACTGCAATTTTTCAGTCATGTGTAAAGAACATCCCAAAATGCAATGCATCTTCGAACATTCTTAAATTTTAAATAAAAGTCCAAAAAATAGAAAAGTATTCGCCTCAAAGTTTTTAAAAATGTTAAAAAAAACTCTTCACTATGGTAATAATCCTTTAAAATAAAATTTGAAGGGAAAATCCCAAACCTTTAGAAGAGTCTGAATATTTAGAATTTAAAATTGGATTACAGGAAATGGTCAGGGATATAAATTCTTAACTCTTTACCACAGTGATAAAAAAATAATTAAAATTTGGCGAAATGGTAAAGAGAATACCACAAAATCAAAACATTTTAAATATTCGAAACTAAAAATGGGTGGCATGCTGGGGAAATGGAGAGTGAGAAGACATTTAAAAACTTATAGAAAACACTGTATTTCTGTATGGTAGGAAATGGAAACTACGCAGATGACCAGCATTTTTATTTTCTATTTTAAAATAAAGATCTGTGTTGAAGGAAAGATAGGAATTTAAAAATCTAGTAGAAAAACCCTTCATAAGTATGTTAGAAAATTTAAATACTATCAAACAGATAAGACAACCGCCCCAAATGATAAAAAAACAACTGAAAAATGGTAATTTCAAAATAGGTTCCAAGAAATAGGGGAACTCACAATTTACCATACTAATAGAAAGAAAAACTTCTTGGTGTGGAATAAAATTAAAATTTTGCAAGCAAGTAATAGCTTACTGGATAGCCAATTGATGTATGAAGTAATGCAATTTCAAAATTGAAAACCGAGAAATGTAAGAGTTCGAAATTGAGACAACTATTTTCGGTGTGGTTGAAAATTGAAATTTTGCAAATAAGTAAAAGAACCATACCAGATAATCCAATAAGTCTTAAAATTTCAAAATTTTATTGTTGGAATCAAAAAATGCTGGGAAAGGGTGGGAGAGTAGCTTTAAATCCCTCCAAAGCTATTAGAAAATCTACCTTTCAATGTGAAAGAAAATTTATATTGGACAAATTGGTAAAATATCATCAAAGATTACATAAAGGTTAGAAAGTTTGGAATTTAACAATAGGGATCTGAGAAATGGGTGAAAGGAGGGTGGAGGTAACCTCTAAATATTTACCCTAAAATGAAAAAAACAACTTTTTCGGTATGATAAATAGTTTTAAAATTAATCAGTAAAATGAATAAACCTAAAATTAAAAACAAACAAAAAATAAACATGATCTTAGAGGGGATCCATAGCGTTGCTATTACTTAAAGTGGCTAAATATGGAAGGATAAGGTAGCTAGGAACGACATAATAATTAAAATAAACCACTTCTGGCAACATAGCTCGGTGAACTGCGATGTTCTTTGGGAAACCATGATGCTCATTTATTCATTATGTCTCTATAATAGTCTATTATTTCATTTACGCTCTTTGGTGAGCCGTTATTACAACGTCATGTTTGTTGCTGTAGCAATTTATATTACTTCATTTCACTTTTCTTATGATCATGCTTAGGAAAATATGGGGATCATTTTTTCACTATGTTTCGGTGTTAGGTAAGAGTTTTTCAAATATTTAAATTATTTTATTCTATTTATTGCATTATTAGACTTGGGGTTGCTGTAGTTATTTAAAGATTTTACGAGAAGGAACTTTAAAAAATATGTTGGTCGCCGGATGTTGAACATCTTAATTTGATTTGTTTTTGTTTTTACACTCCTTCGAAGAACGCTTGGGTCGAACAGCTAGTCTAAAATAAAGTGTTGAGTTCACGAAACGCGGGAGGGAGGTGGGGAGGGGGCAAGGGGGAATGTACCGGAGAATTATTCTGCATACCATAAAAAACAAATGAAGTATCTACTAAATAGCCCTGTTGACGCCACTCGCAAGATGATTGGCTAACTAGAACACGTGGTACCTTCATTTAACGTTCACTTAACGTGAAAGTTCTCCCCTGGACAACTCTTAATTCAAGTGAAATTTACGTAAACGTTAAGTTAACTGTATCGTGATGGCCTCTATTTAAAACCCAAGTAGAACCTTTACATTACGTTATGCTACGGGAAAGTTAAGTGAACATTAAGATGATCGTAATCTCTGTGTAAAGGAAGTAATTTTACTATAGTGGACTTAATAAAACAAATATTAGTACCATATACTTTATAGTGAAAATGCATCTTGAAAATTTAATTCATTACAAATTTATAGATTTTGTATACACATATTTGGTATATTTTTGAATAAAATTTTATAAAAATTAAATTACTTCACTATATCTCATATACTTTTATCAACTTTGTCAAATATGCTCGGGTAAAATAAAAAATTAGTTCTTATTTTATTTTAATATTTATTTTTATAAAGAACTTAACACGCACTCAAATTTTATATTCAAACCTCGTTATCTCAAAATTCTGGGCTTAATTGTTAGCCCAATTACCGCACATCCATAATTAATTAATTCACAGTGATACTGGTTATAATACCATACAATCGGAATTATGAAGAGTAGATCCGATATTATTTTAATGTTTCCTGTAAATATGAATCCAACTTGAACGTCAGTAGCCCATGCAGTATCACTATTTATCGCTAACAACTAGCACGCCTGACATTATGCAATTCCGAGCACCGTAGAGTAACAAAGCCATGTACTGTACGTTTAAGGTGTGGATGTAGGGGACGCGAGAAAAGGTAAGTATGTTTGCGGTTTATATATCCTAAATAAATCAAATATTGTTTAAGTAAAAACATAAGAATTTCATTTTCTTCACATGGTTATATCAACAGTTCTTGAATATCTCTCAAGGGTGTCCTGGAATTTAATGAATTTTTTTTCGTTTCACTAAAAAAAGTTTGTCATCTAATTCCGCTATGCTCATGACAGATATTATTCAACAACACTGTTAATATCATCACGTGAAGAAAATTTAACTCGGTGTTGGTATTTAGGTAATATTTTATTTATTTTGTCCAAACATTTTTTTTTCTATAAACATGGCAAGAACACTGACCTTGCTCGCAATTCCAACATTCCAACCTTAAACTTTATTTACTGAATAATATAAACTCCTTTATTCTGTTTCGGATCTTTAGGAAATTGGTGAACAGGTTGACTTGGCACTTCATTGATGATAAATCTATTAATCTTGCTAGTTTATTATCTTGATTTGCACGACTAAGATTTTTTTTCTGGGAATATCTGCATGCTGAACCTTATTTTTTTAGGATGTGGGGTGAGAGATGCAACTAGAGAAAAAGGTTTTTTTGTGGGGTTTGGCCACCCAAGCCTCAGAAGAGTCCACGAGGCATTTTCCAGCAATTTTTTAAAATGGGATATCCTTAGAAGCTATATGGACTGGACATCAACTACTTTTTTTTAAAAATTATCCCTTCTACAAGATTTTAAAAATATAGTCTCCCTCCAGGATTTTTTTTAAAGCTTGAATTTTTATATACAATATTTTGAGTGGCTCACACCTGATTTTTAATTTGAATCCACTTATAGAAATTTAGAAATATTTAGAGTTAAAACTTCTTTAAAAGCTTGTATACCCCTAAAAACTATTTGGTGCGGTCCTTTGGCAAATATTTGCAAATTAGATGCCCTTAAAAGTTATTTGGAGTGATCCTGTTTAGGTATTCTGATTCATCCATACTTTATATTTCTCGGGGTTCGGAAAGAGCCTCAGAGAATTTCCCAAGTCCCGGAAATTGTTGGAAAAAAATTGTATTTTTTAATTTCACCAAAATCTTAATCTTAAGAAGTTAGGAACATTATGTTTTAGAAATAATATGTTTATTTAAATTATCCCACAATGTACAGTACTATAATTTACTAAACAATAGTTTAATTTTATTTATATTAACATTTTCCATATTCTAACTATTTTACAACTTTATAGGCCTATTATTGAAATTTTTTTAAATCATTTTTTTATTTTGATAAAATAACTTTTCAGAAAGACTAAGGCATTGATAAATTTATCATATTACATATTTTTACTTCAAAATTACAAGTTGTTGAAAAAACCCTTTCATTCTTCATCTAAGTAGGATTTTTGGTTAAGAACGCTTCAAAAATGATATCCACATTAGCAGTTTATTCCCCAGTAGTTTCTATCATTTATTTTTAAAGAACTTCATACATTTTTTTTCTGTTATTCGGATCTTTAATTTTTATAATAAAAAAATTTACAGCCACTTCAGCCGTAATCAATGTCCCGTCCCATCTTTGCGACTTAACACTTACATCTACTTTTGTGGTGTAATTACTTAAACAATGCTTTACAATGCTGAACTATTGAACTCATGCCATTTTTCTATTAAATGCAGTATAATTAACGCTTTCCTAACGCCATTATTCAATTTCAAGTGATTTTTAGTCGGAATTTTCATTAATATTCTCATAATTTTTTGAGTTGCATTAATTTTTTTTTTGTATGTTTCGTACTAGCTTTGGAATTAATAATTTTTCGTTTTCGATGTGCATTTTCTCTCAATTAGGATCTCGCTTCTTCAAACCTGTAATACAGTATTTGACTGGGATCCCTTTGGTGAATGCCGGCCTTAGTGGTTTCGATCAGTATCTGGAAGGCTCAATTTTCAGAATAGGGGCCTACGTGTCTCGAATAAATTGAAATTAGATCTTTCCGGGCCGGGCTCCACTTGCGATTTCTAGCAGCTGCGACTGAAAAGTCGCTGTCGCACAAAATTTTCGTGGTACACACACTACGATAGATAAATCGCTGAACTCTCAGTAGTTTTACAATGGATGCCATTGAAACCACTTGCATGATTGCTCTTTTGTTGCGAGCGAGAGCTAATAAACGGCGGAAGCATCGGTATTGGGTACATCCAATAACAAGTCAGAGAATATTGAAAGGACAGTTTTACAAGTTGTTTGAAGATTTATGTGAGCATCCTATTAAGTTTTTTCAGTATTACCGAATGAGTCAAAGTAGTTTCGATGAATTGTTAAGAATAGTAGGTCCATCAATCACATATAAAGACACAAGATGGAGGATGTCCATACCACCTGAAGAACGTTTATCAGTAACTTTGCGGTGAGTACATTGTTTACGTATTGTTATTTTAATTTAATTTAAAAGAGTAGCTAAGTTTAAAATAAAAGAGGAAACTGAATAATACATGTAAATTTTAATTTTTTTTAAACACAAAATTACAGAGTATTTTTTGAAATAAAAGGATTGCAATTTTACGACATATTTACTTACTTGTTTATTAATATACTTAACTATACAGCGTATTTAGTCTCTTTCAAGGTTGATAATTAAAATATTACAAGTCCTTTTAATGGTTAGACATATCAAACAAATCACTTTCACTTGCAGAGGACGGTGATAGTAGGCTTGCTGCCACTTCATGGTAAAAATTCTGCATAGGTCCAGTATTCTGTGAATAATGGGGTTGATTTGCAAACTGGCCCTGTGTTGGCTGAACCTGAGAAGAACCTTGTTGATATTGACGATAGAGTGGATCGCCGAAAAATGATTGTTGATGTGGTTGAGGATGAAAGTTCCTTGCTTTCAGCATTACGTTCAAAATCTCAACTTTAGCGTAATGTTTCTGATCGTCGCTTAATTTTCCTAACATTGGAACCAACATCAAAGCGAAATTTTTATCCTCATTAATTTCTTCGCCTTGTCTTTCTTTTAATATATTTAATAATGATGTTTCGTATGATGTAACATTTGGTTTCTTACCTTTTACGGGCCGTACAGGCGTAACTTGTTCGTTATCAGTAGGCCTACGCCTACTGATACAGTGACCATCATCTTCAAGGTTCGAGGATGCATCAGGAGAATGCTCTTGTTCTTCATTGTTTTCACGCACAGGATGGGAAATGTTGCCACTGGTCTCTCTACCTTGTACAAACGGCACCAAAAATAACAGTGCATCAAAATGTATATATTTCCTCCTTTTTTTTTGCTCCTTGCCCCGATGTTGTTTTACGCTGAACAGCCATCTCCCTTGAAAAACAATCCTTTAGATTTTTCCACTTTTTTTTGTGTTTCTTTCCCTGCAATGAAAATGTTATATTAGTTGTAATAGTATAAATTATATTTTAAAAAATGAACATAAGTACAGCTTTACTTTTTTTTTTTAGGTATCTTGGTACCGGAAACAGCTTTAATTCATTGCATTTTGAATACCTGCTGGGTGCCAGTACCATCGGAAAAATTGTAAAGGATACATGTGAGCAGTTGTGGAAATTTTTACAACCACTCCATATGTCAGAAAAATCAGAAGAAGATTGGAAAGAGATTGCAAAACAGTTTTATCTCCGGACAAACTTTCCAAACTGCATTGGTTCGATCGACGTGAAACATATCAGGTTAAAAAATCCCTGCAACTCTGGTTCCCTTTTTTACAATTACAAAAACTTTTTTTCCATTGTCTTACTTGCCTTAGTAGATGCTGACTACTGCTTTACAGCGATTGACGTGGGATCATATGGTGCTAACTCTGATTCTAATATATTGAAAAACTCAGCAATTGGTGAAAAGTTGAAAGCTGGTGATTTAAATATGCCTCAAGCACAAACCCTTCCTAACGATGAAAATGGTAAGCCAATGCCTTTTGTTATCGTAGGTGATGAGGCATTTGCTTTATCAAAACACATAGTAAGGCCTTATCCTAGGAAACAATTATTTATGAAACAACGCGTGTGCAACTACAGAATATGCCGTTCACGACGGATGGTGGAATGTGCCTTTGGTATTATGGCCAATAAGTGGCGCATTTTTCACCGGCCTTTGGATGTGGAAACAAAATTTGCAGATAACATTGTCAAATCATGTTGTGTTTTACACAATTTTGTCAGAAGGAAAGATGGAATAAGAGTTGAAGAAGAATGTTATGAAAGTCCTCTACAAAAAATAAATCCCGTCGGATTGAGGGCTGATTCCGCAGGCATCGAAGTAAGAGACTACTTTGCAAATTATTTCATTTCCCCTCAGGGTTCATTGCCTTGGCAATACGACAGCATTTAACAATAGTGATCAGTGAGGAATGACTGAACAGATATTTGTAAAATGACTTTGTGCTATTAACACCGAAATTTGATAAATAGGTTTGACATTAAATTTATCTGTGCCAGGTAGACATACTTTTTATAAATACACAAATTAGTAAAATATTGCTAATATAGGTAAATATTTTTAAACACTACTAAGACACCTCTTAATTATTTACCTATCATTCTTATAATAAGTACAGTACTTTATTTTTTGAAATAATAAAAACTGTTTATTTCAATGCATGGTACACAAATTATTTTTTTTAACCAATGATGTTTGTTATTCTTCTTATAGGTACCCATTTTGATATTAAAATAATTTGTTTTGTTCTTACATTCCATATTTACTCATTACCGTTTAATTTTTGAGATTTATTCATTGAAACAACAAATAAATATAGAATAATTGCTGTTTAAACTAAAAATAAAGATTAAGAAATAAGTCTAAAAATGTATTGCTTTTTAATTCAAATACTCTGTTTCAAACTAAAGTTTCATATTTGTTTACCTTCACATATAATTTAAATCACGCTTACCGTTATTTTTCTTCTCGGCTGCAGACAGTTCATTCCAATTTCGGTACATATTCACACAAACTTAAGCCCAAAGTTTTTCTTTGTTGTTGCGGTCACTGTACTCTTTCAATTCTTTATTGTAAATACCTGGTCTCTTTTCAATTTCAATAATAAGTCTATCCGTATCTATCACGGTGTTCACTAACCCGTCATCTACAGTATCTTCGTTCTCAGACATTTTGGTGGCACGAATTATGACAACTCTGTGAGTGTGACCAGTCGAAACTGCGACTAAACTATCGCTAGTGGATGCGTGTCCATACCTGTCCATGTGACTCATTCAGAGGGAGCTACTATCGCGTCGCAGAAAAATAGGACCGGTTGCATCTTTTTCGCCACTGCGATTATCTAGTCGCATGTGTGCTCACCTCAATTTGAAACAATGCGTTTCATTTCTGCGGCTAAACAATCGTGCGACTAGAAATTGCAAGTGGAGCCCGGCCCTTATACACGCGTCAGTTTTGTGTTGGCGAGACTGCAGGGCAACCAACCTCTACGCCACTCGTGTTAGGACATCAATGTATCTCAGTTCCAGTATCAGTCTATTTCTGTGGGGCAGGTAGTGAGTGTATTTATTATTTGTGGTGGGGTTTTTATTGTCTATTACTTTATTTGTTCCTGAAATAGCAACTATAAACGGATAGATCATGAGCTATAGAAAATAAGAGACTGGTAACCCTGGTATCTGTTTTTCATTTCCTCCCACACTTTTCATGGCGTGACATAATGTTGCTTGTATTAAAACAAACGCACAGGATGTGTCACTCTTGTTGCGCGTCAAGAAATGTCACTGTAAAAGGACCCCTTTAAAGCTAACAGAGCATACCTGCTGAAAGAGGACTGAAAAGGAATTATAAATGACAAACAGGTCGGCTTCTTTGTCAGCCCCTGACTCATTCACGTGCCTGCAGGCATCCCTTTTGACACTATTTTGACTTACGTTGGCAGTGGCACGTGACATTGTATAGTCAAACTCTCCAGCGCGACCAGTGGCGGCTCGTGTATAGGCACTGCGGAACTGTAGCACCCCCTATTTCCACTTGATATTATCGATAACATTTAATATAATAAGTAATTTTTTCTTTAAGTCTTTCTTTACTTTTGTAGTGCAATATATATTCCTTAAGTTTAATGTAAGTACTTCAGCAGCCATCCCCCAGTTTATGAAAAATATACAAAAATCTTGGTATGGAACTGGTCGCTTCACAGTGCCAGCGACGTGGTGTGTGACTGTTTTGTTCATGCGCACATAGGAGGGGGTGGGGAGGCAGGTGGGACTGCCAGGTAGATAGAGCACTGTTGCTCTCGCAGTGCCTGCTCTGGCGTGATGGTGGAAGGAATTTTTTTTACTCAGCGTATGTTGTGCTTAAAAACCGTGTAACATATTCTTGAATGTGATAAAGTGTAGAAGAGTGTAGAATTATATTATTATTCTGCTTCCAGCTATTCTATTTGAATCATTATTTTTTCTGTTATTTTATTTAACAGAAAGACTAAATGCGCTTGCTGTATTTTCAGTGGAGAAAAATTTCCTCAGGTGGCATCCAGAGATCAAGGAGAAATTTATTGAACTTTTTGCGCAAATTAAAACAAGAAGAATGGATTTCATTTTTAAATGACTAGATCAAGCTTGAACTGTAACAATTTAAGTTAAAGTAAGTAAAAAAATGTTTAGCTTTTTTTGTTAAGATTGTATCAAGTTCCTGAATACATTTTCTTTTTATAAATGTTTTTAACCTTTTACACCATTTTAAAACAAAGGTTGAACATTTTCTGGAGTAGCACCCCCAATAATTTTAGCTACGAGCCGCCACTGAACGCGACCAACTAAATTCTAGTGTAAAAATCTATTTGGGTAATGCACTTTTTTATAAAAACAATTTTTTTCAAATTTCTCGGGCTCCGTCCAATTTTACTCAGTACTCGACATATTAAAAAAATATCAAACTTTCGGGAATTCCCGAGCCAGAAAACCTAATAAATATTTAAAGATTATATGCCTCTAGGAGTCTGATGCAAAGTCAACATTAACTCCATATTTGAGATTATCAGAGGGGAGGGAAATAGATTTACAGGGAGGGAGGTATAGATTATTTCCAGAAAGCCCTGGTCCGCCTGGTTCCACTATCAATGGTTAACGACTCGGCAGGGTAAACTTTACTATCTTGGGCAAATACATTTGAACAAGATGGAATGATTGCTAAAAAAAATAGGTCACCAGTAATCACTTTTGACCGATTATTTAACATTTCTATCACTATCTTCAATATTAATACTCTCTACTGACTCGTCATATTTTTCTCCATTTAAACTTTCAATCGCTTCAGTGGCTTTAAAATTTAAAAAGTTGTTATTTTACATAGCCTATTTTAAAATATTTACATTCTTTTGCTGCAAAGTTTTCGTTTCGATGAACCAAATACATTTAATTTTATTATATTTTCTCTTAAATAATAATGAAGGGAAGTGGCGTGGATAATTTAAATGATGCAAATAACTAAAGTAAAGAAATAGCATAAGGAATATATTGTTTAAAATAATGATCTTATTATTAACGGCACTAAATACGTAAAAAAAGTAAGTTCAATGTTCTGCGATCCGCTCAGAGCTACGAAGCCTAATCATACCAACCTAGTTACCAAACGCGAAATACAAAATTATATAAAAACAATTATTTGTTTTACTTGCTCATAGAATTAATTATAGATATATCACTGTCATCATTTTAAATATTCCTTGAATAAAGAGTAGGCCTACATATATAAAAAAGGAAAATATAAATTATTATCTTTTCTTCAATGGACCTCCAGAGCACTGGTTCCTGGTGTCACACCAACTATCCTACGGATGTTACACCACTGGCTAGAATCAAAATTTAAAAAAGTAATGTATAGGCCTAAGATTTAAATATAAAGATATAATAAACCAATCAAACCGTTTCGACTCCAGCCCAAGGTACAGACGGATAGAAGACCGATGGAACAACATGGGGAAACACAGGATTGTAAAAACATACTTTTGGTTTGAGGGGAACACCAAACTTATCCTAATCTAGAGGTTGACAATTTTCACGATTATGAAAATACAATACCTCCTATTCACATGAGAATAAAAAAAAACACTCTGCCAGATGTTTTGACTGTCGCAATGTCGGTTTTAGGATCAAAATCTATACTAGTATGTGCTATGGGTTAGCAAAATAATATATATGACAGCAAGAATGGCTTTGATAGAATTTAACTATAGATCTAATACATCATAAAGGTAAGCAGAGGTGGCAGAACACTATTTATACATAGTGGGTAGAGGGAAGGAAGATCCTAGGACACTCTCTTAGCAAGTGTTTGAAAAAATGGATGCCCATAGAAGATAATATTTAAAGTTGTACGTTTTTTGATTTAAAAAAATTAGACCTCTATAAAAGCTATTTGGAGCAATCCCCATCCCTAAACATTTTAAAATTTGGATGCACCTTAAAGCTATTAACTCTCGCTAATTTTTTTTTTAAAATTTGACTCCTTGAAAAACTATTTAGAGGGTTTTTTACCCAGAACATATTTGAGATTTTGGTGCCCTTAAAATATATTTGGAGTGTTCTTAAACAAATTTTAGGAAACTGAATGTTTCTAGGATGTATTATTTTAAGTAGTCCATTAAATGTCCCGCAAAAATGTTGAAAATTGAATTAATCTAGAAGCTATTAGGAGCTTTGAAACGTTAATGTTTCGCTGGGGAAGCCCCTTGTAGTGTATTTTGTGAGGCGAGTTGGTGGTGATGTTGAATCCTCTGCTTGTTGTGTTCTACTTTATAATGTTGTTTTTGTGAAGGTGGTGAAGTCAGGGGACTCTCGGAGAATGAATTCTTGCTGTGCTCCGGTTTGTTAATGTTGGTAAGAAAAGGGTTCTTACTGTATATATACGAGAGCTTAATTTTTATTAATTTAATATTCCTTATCTATTATATTTATAAATGCAATCTAATACGGTAGCTCAATTACTGTTTATTTATACTCGAACAGTTTTATTTTTGAAAATATAGAGATTAGTTTGACGCGAACCATTCCCGTATAATGCTGTAAGGCGTCTTTAATGATTGTGAAGAGAAGCCTTCTTTTTACGTATATCTTTTGAAAGAAATTGTTCTAGACCCCCCCATGGTTTTTTTTAAATCACCGTAGTCTATCCTTCGAGAAGCGAAAGAATGAGATGGAACTAAAAAGAGAGACAGAACATGTCTTTCATTATGTTTCACAGAGTTTGCAATAGGGGTGGAGTAACTGCGAACGATGCAATTTAGTTGTCAACAATAAAAAAATTAATATCTCTCGTCACCCAACTGTGAGAAGATTTCCTAACACATGTGGATGATTTGAGACTACCTAGCATGACATCTCATTCCAGTTTCACCTTGACCTTGACTCCGACATGGAGAAGTGATGATTACGTAATGTTGTCACTCTCTGATTGGTTGTTGCGTATTGTTCTGTCACTCTCTGATTGGTAGTTGGTTTCCCTCCTCCCTTACCCCTCCCCTGACTCCCTTTCAGCGGTTTATTCTTGTTCAAATTTGTTTTTTTTAATGACTGGTTAGGATTCGGACGGGCGTTTGAGTATTTTTTTTATTGGTGGGGGAGTTTATTGTAGTAGGGTTGGGACGGGTGTTGGAGTTTATTTTATTTATTTATTGGCGTGCAGTCCACAACGTCGGCCAAGGGAACAATCAGAACGAACCTCTCCTGACGGCAGCGTAGCGTAGAATGCAACCACTGACCAGCTGGCAGCTGTTCGCCAGCCTTTCACTTCCCCAAGGGAGGCCGACGGCCTCTTGGCGAAGAGTGTGAGAAATGGTTCCCGGCCGTAAGACCCCTTTCACTTCCCCTCACTCCCCCATCCTTCAAGGCATGTGTCGCAACCCCTACCCACCCCTATGTGGTAATGGGTTTTGTGTTGTCATCGCAATGTGGCAACCCCCTATGTGGTAATGGGTTTTTTCCCGGTGATGTCACAACTAGTCATCGCAATGTCCCAACCTCCTCAGAGTGATCCACATTGGAAGCAAATGCGGGTACACATTCTACCTGACCTAAAAAAATCTGGTAGACCGGCAAAACCCCTTCGAAAATGGTGGGGGTGCATTCGGAAGGAAGTACGACCGTTCTAACAGACATTAGCCGTGTTAAAGATATCGAGGTTTGAATCCCGGTGTTACGCCGTCTAAATGTCAGGCTCATCTAATTCTGGTGGAGGGAAATAGAATCCCCGACCTGTAAACTGTAGGTATTTCCCCCTCCGGAACATTTTCTTAATCATACCTACCACACGTTTTGCCTGAAAGGGTACATGTCGCTCATATAGTTATGGCAGAGGAGGTCGTGGGTTCGAATCTCGCTCGAGTGAACTGGGGTGGTTTTCTACTCTCCCTCACTCCACGTAAACGCTGGAATATTTCTACCTCACTCCTCTGGTGCATGGCTGATACCTACATCCGCGCATGTCGATGGACGATACCAAACCAATTTTAGTAGACTTTTGTGGTGGGGGAAAGCGGCCCCTGACTGAGGATTATTAATCACCGTAAGGCTTTAGAGGCCCCCGCTTGTGCATAATTAGAGCTGTGTCAATGCTCTCTAGTTGCAACATTACCGGGGGAAAAGCCCATTAACACATAGAGGAGTGGAGGGGGGGAGAGGTTGCGATATTGCGATGACGACACCGGGAAAACCCATTGCTAGGTGGAGGGTTGTAACATCATTCAAGGTCGTGATATATTCCTGTCTTGTCGGTTTGCCAAACTGGCGCCAGGTATGAGTCACCGACCGGGAAGAAACCCATTACCACATAGGGGGTTGTGACATTGCGAGACGATACTGGGAAAACTCATTGCCTTAGGTAGGGGGGAGTGAGGGGAAAAGTGAAAGGGGTATTACGGCCGCGATACGCTGTCAGCTGCTCGGTGGTCACACTCTTAACTAAGTGGCAGTCGGGAAAGGCTCTTGCTCTGTGCCAATGCTGCGCCCGGCGCCGTGGACTGCACGCCAGTAAATAATTAAAAAACTCCAACGCCCGTCCGAATCCTAATCAAACATAATAAAAAACAAGTTTGGACAAGAATAAACAGCTGAAAGGAGGTCAGGGGGGGAGTGGGGTAAGGGGATGGGGAAAACCAATAAGAGAGCAACACAACATTACGTAACAACCAATCGAAGAGCGATAACAACATTGCGTAATCATCACAATACACACTCTCCATATTGAGGTTAAAGGTCAAAGGTCAAACTGGAACGAGACGCCGTGCAAGGTAGTGTAATTTTATAGTAACTTATTTGTTAAAATAGGTACATATTTCTCAAAATATCTTTCTTGATTCAAAATTATTAATCCAATTTTCTTAAACTTATTATTTCCTATGGATATAATTGACTTAAGAAATAAGATAAACATTTGTTCACTTAGAGCCCAAAAAGAAACTCTAATCATTGGTGCATTATTAAAATTACAACTGTACAAATGCACATATCATGATGGCCGCATAAAACCTTACCGAGTTTAAGATGGCTTCCAGATCTGATAGCTCGTGATACTTATTGATCACTCATATGTAGGTACCAATTTCCGTACGTCCCTCACAGACTCTTCCTAAAATATGAGTGAAGAATTACCCTGGAAAAGGGATAATTCCTATATAGCTCAGTAGGAAGAGCATTGGTGTACTAGCCAAAGGTCCTGGGCTATATTACCGTGTACAGGTTTCATTTATAAATTTAAAGATAATGATATTTAGATGCAGCTTTAGCATTAATTAACAAATATATTAGCCTGGATATTTAATCAATCAAATTAGGTAGCTTGTTTGTATGTATTGTAATATAATAATATCTTAACAATTATTATTTTAAATTAAATAAGTGATCATTAGTTCCCACTCAACAATTTAACTGCTTATATTCTAAGCAACAATAGTGGGACTATTATTTAGCACAGTAGTCTACTATAAAGACCCAAGTATGTATTAATTCTGTCAGAAGTCACCTATATATAAAAATAGATTTGTGTTTGTTTGGTTTGGCTTCTCTAGTAAATGCAGGCCAAATATATAATTGAGTCTCAATGCTATGTGACTTTATGTTATATTTTAGAGCAGAACATGACAAATAATTATTTTTATTTTCCTGCCATTGTTCCAAATATTATGAACGGTGTTAAGTTACCAAACACATAGATAAATCATAACCAAAAAGTATAATATAAGTTAATATCATTATATTTTTGTATAGTTTTAACTACGTAGGTATAAACACACTAATTTATCATTAGTATATTCAAAAATGACTGCTGGACTTGGGCAATGAACCCAGAACACCTGGTAATGAGCATAATACAGCTTCATATGTAACCTACTTATCATTTCCATCTTCTAATCTTTGCAATGAATGTAGACTCGGTAAACCTCGACACACTACAATATGGCTCTTCCTTTAAGCTGTGTTATAGTGTAGCACATCAAGGTAGTCTTGCCCCCTCAACTAGTAAAAGGGTGCACAATGTATATGCACAAGTGTTAGATTACATTTAAACTAATTTAAGTTTACCTTTCAACCTGATCTCAACCATCGGTGAGTGAAGTATTGTAATTTTTAAAATAAAATCGAACTCTAGATTTTGATAAATGTCGACGTTTCATGAACCCCTGAAACCTGAAGAGTGGTTTTCGTTATTCCGTCTGTTTGTCTTTCTTTATCTCAAAATAGAGCTGAAACCATTTTACTTATCGCACTAGAACTTGTTATCTAGGGTTTACATAAGGTTCCCAGTTTACTGAAGGGCAAAAAGAGAAAAATCGCGTTTCTCTAAATCCACTAAGTCTATAAAAATTTTAATACAATTTCTTATCTATTTATTGTTTGATTTTTCAAAAAAGTGGAAATTCTTATTTTACCATTAAAATTACTTTGAGGGTACTTTACATAAGCGAAAATTACAAATTTTTATCATATTTCCGCAACTATTTATGATACGAAATAACCTATCATTGCAAAGTTGTGGGATTATTAAAAATAAAAATTGTTTAGTTGAAATATTGATTTTTAAAGCCAATAGTTTCTAAGCTATAAGAAAATATATATCATATAATGTATATAATATATAATATATAAGCATGGTCTATGTAATATATTCTTTATAATATATCAATTATGTATGATATGAAATATTATATATAATACATACACTATATATTAATATAATATATTATATAAATTATATATAATATAATTAATACAATATACATTATATAAATATAATTTAATTATAAATATAATGTAAAATATTATATATTAACATATGCAATATAATATATATCCCTATATTAAGATATTATATAATATATATGTGCTATGTATATATTATATCTATTGTTATTAATTGTTATATAGGATAAATAGGAAATATATATATATATATCTAATATATGTATGCATTATAATTATATTATGTTGTACATTTAATCATATATGGTATATAATATATTACAAATAATATATTATATATAACATATTATTATGTATAGTATATTATATTTTATAGATAATACATTATATGGTTTTTCATACGTACATAACTTATCGCGCCGTTCCCTTACGGAGTAGGCAAGAAACTGTGCATAGCTCAAAAAACACTAATCCATCCTCATTAACTTTCTCCATACTTCTCTATCCTTGAATACTCCCATCACTTAATATGTATATTATATTATATATTATAGCTATACTATGTTTTAATAATGGGTATTTATTAAATATATAAGATACATTATAATTTAATATATAAAACCATATATATATATATATATATTATATATTGTAGGTCTTGGAAAATTTAAATTGATTGTTAAGATCTTTGGTGAACAGAGATGTTCTTTCCTCCTGATTGTTTCTGCAACAGTGTTTTTGCAACAATGTGTATTATTTCGTTTAAAAATTCTAGTGTTTGGTATATGTCCATATTCAGAGACTGTATGTGTGGTACATCATATATTTGTTTTTTGCTTTATGGGATCTAATTCATTTAAAAAAAATGTTTCCCTTATATATATATATATATATATATATATACACATATATCATTCATTATTATAATATTATGTACCAAGACTGATCAAAGTATTTTAAAATGGATTTTGATAATAAACCATTTCTTTTTATAGTGTGTCGCTGCAAATATTAAACTGCCAAATACGATAAGAGAAACTAAACACTTTGCTGTATCATTTGTAAAAAACAGACCGATATATTAAATTCATTTGAACATTGAATACTACTGAAATTTGTATGCTTTCTATTGAAAAACTCTTTAAAAGTATACCTGAGGTGTTGTAAGTGTGGCTATTTTCAGGCTAAACAAAATAATAGGCGGTGGGGGATATGTTTTGGATAACTTTATAAGTTATTCTTATATTTTTTTATGACATCTGAAGGCAAAGTTTTAAATAATATAAGTGCTATAAACGACATTTTTGTTGATGTGTTAAAATAAAGAAAATCCCTCTAATGTACTAATTTATACAATATTCTTTGGTTAGTAAATAAATGGTAAAGTAAATCTATTATAATGTTTTCTGCTAATTTCACATCTTCTTTTATAATCTAGAGCTATAACTTTATGTATGTTGCAGCAATGTCAACTTTCTTAGCTTTGTGTTTTTTGTTGTTCGTTTGCGTTTACAGCCATGAGCTATTTTTTTTATCAACTTTCTATCGGCCCTTTAAAAATAATCAATACATTAACTATAAATGTTTACTAATATTGATAAATTAATTCAAGACAAAATAATAATCACAATATGCACGTATATGTGTAACCTGACCAGATAGTAAGATGCAGTGAAAAAAACAACACATATTCAATTATCTAATTATTGCATAGCAAATATGTATTTTTATTATTTATGAGTTATATTTCTAGAAACAAAAAATCTAATTTAATTTAGTTTACGCTTGTTTAGTCCACATCATTATACTTTACTAACATGTCATAGACTCGTCGCGAGATTGCATTTGAGTTTTGTTTGAATCTTTTATCATTGTCTACTATTACTGGAAACACTGTAAATGGTTAAGTGAAGTGTAAAATAAAGCTTGTAAAGCCTGTTAGGCAAAAAAGGTGAATTAGTGAGACAACCAAGTAGCTTTGCCTTGGAGGTAGAGAAAAGGAGGTAAATGAAAGCCAAGTTGACTCGACCATCTCTGAAGATATCCAACTTTGATAGTTTCAACTCGACCCTGCTACTACGTGTCGGTGAATGTTGGAACTATAGTTCAACATTGGTCTTATGAAGGAATTGCACCGAGTCCTATTACCTTTGGGGTTTCATTATTGGTTGTTTGTGGTTTCACCAAGATCAACCATAGTAGCCCCAGGGGTGCACATACATACATATAGAGAAGTAAAAAGAAAAGGATGTAAATAGAAGCAATGCAATTTAATGAAACAACATGATACATGATAAATATTTAGCACGTAATCTCAATAAGAACAGTCTATACAAACTAAGTAAGATTTTAGGTAGCATTGCCTAAGTCTAGGCCAACAAGGGGCGTGAGGCGCCAGAAGGACTAACTCAGACAATTGAGTTACGTTACTGGTCCCTCAATCACAAGGCATGTTGGCTGCGCACGTTTAGTTATGACTTACATAGGGCAAGTTCAAGTCCCGTTACATACGAGCGCCTAGAATACAGACCAAACCCCTTACAAGAGGCTCAACCAATTTACATAGGTATATTTAAACCTACGGGCCATGCCCGGTCGGGAACACGTCCCACAGTTTGATCACCCGACGGGCGGTCAATATCACAACACATACATAAGTAACTAATGACAGCTCCAGCCGCGCCAGAGGGGCAGAAACGGCTCATACGCTGTATACTCCAAAGGGGAGTAGTACTGCTAGTAACAAAGATAAAACCGCGGGCCAATCTTGAGAAGCATGAACGGCCCACAGGATACCCACTTAACACAAGTGCGTGGGATTGACAAAAGTACCTAACTAGGTATAGATCCCAGGCCTCCATATAACTTGAACCATCTCTTTCCCTGGCAAGCTACCTTTGAGTTACATCAGTGTCTCGATATTGACACGGTTTATTGCCTAATCC
>CABFVX010003044.1:62341-95943 GCA_902151425.1 Timema shepardi
CCCCACGTGATGGGGTGAAGAGAAGGGGAAAAGATCCTTTTTATTCTGGAACATTGACTCGCGTCGGCCAACATCGTTCACGGCGCTTTCAGTTGATTGTAGTTCGTTGTCCGGCGCGGAGATCTTGCCTGAGGTCACGCCCAGCCAGTTCCCTCGATGTTGTTGTTTTCAGCGGGGCATCAGACTCGACGTAAGAGTTGGTGAAGTGGGTATGTAAACAAACACACAAATGTTACGGGCGTAGCATTCAACACTATTACCTCATTTGTTAACTCTTGACGACTTGTTTGTAACACAAAAATTATTCGTGTTTTACATTTGAACGGGGCTAAGCCAGATTAGCCCGTTACAGAATATTTGATCATTCTTCCCACGTAACTTTAGTGTAGGAATAACTACTATTTCTTAAAATAAGGGTTGTAGAGTGTTGTAGGCTACTTTAAACTATTATAAAAAATATACCATATATATTTTTACTGATTGATAGCATATTATTTCTTAATCAACATATTGTAGCCACCTTAATTAATCAGGAAGTGTGATAAAAAGTCAAGGAGCTACAAGAGAATGACAGTATTTGTTTTATTTGTGAATAAAACATGGATGATACATACATTGAATTACAAATGTAGTAATATTGTTTAGTTTATGAAGTTGAAGTTCGAAGTTAAACATAATATTTTATAAGATATTTATGATGACAGAAGGTTTCAAATAAGAAACATTAATATAAACAAAACGTCCAATAATATTAAAACCAACAAGAGTTTGAAGTTGAAGAAATCGATATAAATATATTTTCCCTTGGTATAAAGCAGAAGACGTTTATACAGACATATTTACATCTTTAAAGCCAAAATAGACTAAGGTTTAACGTGAGAAATTTTATGTAAGCACATCATCCCAAGAAAATTTACATGAATCTAAAGTAAAGACTTTAATACCTAGCATGGCGTCCCTACACTCACATATGTCACCTAACTAACTAACTACCTATGGCCATGATAAATGATGACACAGTGCCAAAATACAGAGTTATAGGGTAACTAAAAGATGAGAAAATTAATATAACACCAAAACATTTCAATAGTAAAGATATATATATATATATATATTTACCAGAGCACACTAACGTAAATACCATAATATCTACCAAGCCCACCAATAACGGCGTAATGTCCCAAACGTTAATAATGAGTTTATAAAAGCTTGCCAGCCTCCCGAGCTAATGACCTGACAAACGGTGCACAATAACCGTGAGAAATACAATGTTACAAAAAGAGAATGTCTTACAGCCCCAACCAAGCTAGCCTGTATCTTAAAATAAACAAAGCTAGAGTTAAGATTCGGCAGAATTAGACTATTGCCAAAACCTATATAAATTTACAATGGCTATTTCCTTTAGTACTGCTTAAGGCGACGAAGGTAACTATAGTTACATACAACACGTCAAGTTCCCAATGTAATAAAGCATAAAGAATGCAGCCAAGGCTGGCCTCCCAGCTGCACAAGCTACAAACGATATAACAAAAGGTGGTAAGAGCGCGACTCTAAATTTGTTGACTGGCGACAAGAAAACAAAGTTCGCCCATGAGCATATATTAGGTTCCCCAAATTATCAAACCATAATAAATCATGGCTAGAAATATATTCCATGGCCACAACTCAAAGGAACCCATCCTAAAATTAACAATCAAATTTAATCCACCAAAACAAATAATTTAGAAAAGATTTCCCCATTCTAAGCCGAAACAGAATTTAGAATAAAGCAAATAAAACTAAGCTCAATCCGGCGCTCTCACCTTAGCTAGTCAATGATACAATGAGTAACCATGTAAAAGATACATCGAAATATATAGTCGACACAAATATCAGACATACCCACAGAGAAAAGGAAAGGGGGACGTAGAAAATGGAGTGGAAGAGGGAGACAAGCAGCGCTTAGGAGGGATAGCGGTGACTCTAGGAGTTGCCAGAAAATCGGAGAATCATCTAGGCGGCTGAACCGGAAACTATACCGGTCAAGCTTTTGTTTCACTTTGTTTATGGGTGGGGCTTCTATCACGAGCATATCGTTGGGCAGTATCTCCATTTAGTCCGTGGGATTTAGTTGTAGGTAGAGGATGTCCCGGCACGTGTGCTCCGATGTTTATGTTCAGCAAGGCAGATGGTGAGTGTACTCCTATTTGATTGAATTAGTTGTTCTTCCTTTTGTAACATCGTTATAATATACGCCTCCCCCTTTTAAGGAGGAGGAGATCTTGAGGGGAACGACAAGGAGGTGTCATCCCCACCGTTCGCAGCTGTGTACAGTCTCGAAAAAAGAAGGTATGAGTCCTCACTAAGGGTCCTCTTGCAGTTACCCAAACAGCAGGCCACCGATATTCATAGTAGCGATACCCACAGCCACCCACCGTGCTCGGCCCTCATTTTGTTAGATGACGGAGTCCGCCCCGCATATCCGACATCCAGCGTTCTTCTACGAGCCATGGGTTCGTTCAGCGACTATTTCTCAGAGTTGGAGAAAGAGGGAAGTGGGGGGGGGGAGGGGAAGGCCTCTCTGAGAACAAGAACAAAACATGTAGAGCTTACACTAAAACATCATGTTCATGATTAGTTTTGCACGGTCCAGTACCAATCGAGCCCAATCGGGATCACCCAACTCGGGTGAGACTTGGACCACTTGGGTACATGATTGTTGGAGATAACAACTCGCAGATATCACATAAGGTGGAAGTCTTCTTAAGCAAAGTACATATGCTATTGTTTCCTCTTACATTGGACCGACGCTCATGCGCACACTAGATTGTTCACAAGTCCCAGTCGTCACAGATTCAATAATATAATATCATATATAGCATTTTCTTAAAATATAGGAAGTATAGGGCCCCCCTTACTAATTAACTAACAACAACACAGGGCGGATATAGTGCCCACCACACGATACACAACTAAACACTACCTCGACGATAGCAGTAAAGGACAGGGCACCGACTCATTGTACCACTGCCTTTAAGTGGCTCACATGAGCCCGACGAGTTAAAGATGGGTCCACTACCTCTCTCAGTAACACAGAGATGGGAGTTAAAAACTTATCGGTCGACTATGGCCCGCTCTACTTTTATGCAAGCTTAACTGATGGATTATCAACCACTGAGCTTTGGGGGAAACACTTGCAAACTGCATTATCACCCACAATAAATGAAACGGGGAGTCAGCCCCGATTGTAAGCCGAAGCAACTTTCCTTTGTGACTTCTGGAGATTCACAAAAGTAAGTTCACACTTCTTCTCAAATGTACGGTTGCTGGCTTCGGTCAAGAGTGGATCGACATCCCAGACAGCAAAGAGGGGATGATTTAAATCCCTGTTAAGGAAAATCGAAGCGGGGGTTGCTTTATTCGACTCGTGGAGTGCCGAATTGAACGCAATGTTCAAGAAGTCAAAGTGTTTGTCCCAGTGGGAGTGGTCATGGTGGCGGAAGATGGTCAGCGCCACATTCATATTGCGGTTAAACCGCTCCACGTGGTTTTGTGTGGGATTGTAAGGATTGGTAGTCACGTGCCTTACACCCCAAGAGAAACACATCTCCCTGAATACCTTGGACCTAAAACAGTGCCCATTGTCGCTCACAATAACCCTAAGGGTCTCTAGCAGAGCCTAAACCCGTCTAGACAGGGCATTCACCGTGGTCGACGCCTTCATGTTTCTAAGAGGGATCAATACCACAAACTTCGAAAACGCATTCATAGCAATTAAAATAGCAGTATTACCCAGGGAAGTGCGAGTGAGAGGCCCAACATAGTCTACAAAGACATTTCCCAGGGACGCGTCAAGATATCGGAAGAGTGTAGGCCGATCTTCGAGTTATGTAGAGGCTTGGCCTTCTGGCATGGCTCGCACCTGCGCACCCAATCCCTAACATCCTTTGATAAATTAGCCTAGAAGAACTCTTTAGAGTGTTTGCGTTTTGTCTTAAGTATGCCACAGTGCCCACTGATCACAGAGTCGTGGAAGTATCTGAGGAGCATGGGCCTAAGCTTCTCAGGAATGTAATACCTGGTTCTTCCCCTTATATTAGCTACCAAGAGACCTTTATGGAGGCATTGATCCTCTCTACTACCCGCTTGCAAAAATTGTCCTTAGATTGATGGACACCAATAGAAATGAAGGACTCGGGGATTATATTAATTACACATAGAGGGTCCATTTCTTGGAGTTCCCCAACGGGATCAAGGTCTTAAGACATCCGGGATAACGCATCCGCTACCACATTCATTTTCCCAGCAATGTGGTGAGGGGTGAAGTTATATCTAGAGAGCCTCCAAATCCAGCGCCCTATCTTACCTAATTGTTTGGGATGATTCCACATCCAGGACAATGCCATATTGTCGGTGAACAAGTCAAATTTCCTAAGTTCTAAGTTGTCCGAAAACTGCTCTACCGCAAATACGCATCCGAATCACTCCTTTTCATAGATACTGTATTTCTTCTCCACCGCATTTAAAGTTCTACTGGCAAACGCAACCAGTCTACTACCTTCCGGGGTTTGCCACGAGAGAACAGCACCGATCGCAACTGACGATGCGTCTACATGTAATTGGAACGGGAGAGAGAAGTCAGGCATGCGCAGTACAGTGGGGGACACAAGATGGCGTTTGAGAGCGAGAAAGGTGTCATTCTGTTCTGGCCCTCATACAAAGGTCGCTCCTTTTTTCTTAAGGGAGTTAAGGGGGCAGGTGACTTCAGAGAACATGGGAATAAACATGGCGTAATACGCACACATGCCCAAGAATCGTAACACACTCTTTAAGTTCTTAGGGGCAGGGAAGTCACCAATTGGCTTAACACGCTCAGGATCAAAGAGAAGATTCCCTTCTGAGATAATGTAGCCTAAGTAAGGGATCAATTTCTTAGCCCAAGAAAACTTCTCAGGGTTGACACTAAGACCAGTTGAGCGCAGGCGACGCAATACAGTTCCAACGTGACGTAAGTGATCGTCAATAGAGTTACTGTAGGTGCAGATATTATCAAGGTAATTAAAAACTAATTTAAATGTCAAGTCAGCAAGGATGTGATCCAATACTCTGCTTAGTGCCTGCCCTCAACAACTAATGCCCAGGGACACACGGTTGAACTCTTAAACCTGCCATGGGGTAACGAAAGCAGTGAATTTCTTGGAAGCCTCTGAGAGCACGCACTGAAGGAAACTCTCGTTAAGATCAATCAGACTATATAATTTAGCCTTGCCAGGATGTTGGAAGGCAGACTCACCGTTGGGTACAGGTCAAACACAATTTTTTTTATTGGCCTTACTATAGTCAACTATGAAGCGATATCCTTTACTTTTGCGAGGGGTAATGAAAGCGGGACTCGTCTAGGGGGACTTAAACGGGCGTATAACCCCTTTCCTTTCAAGGTCAAAGACCAAATCCTTGAACATTTCCATTTTGGGCGGCGCACAGGAGTATGGACCTGAGCGTACAAGAATGATGTCATGCGCAATTATGTCATATGGCAGAATGTCACACCCCACCTATCAGTGATAACATCTGGAATTGACTGACCACACAATAAATCACTTCACTATCATTATCAATGGAAAATAAACCAAAGGGGGGCTTACAAGCAACAAAGGGGATACATTCTCCAGGTGCAAAACCAAAGGACACTTCCTGTTTACCTAGATTTAATTTAGCTTTAATAGCAAACAAGAAGTAATTCTCCAGGATGATGCTAAACGGAAGGTCCGGCATAACATTAAAGGAGCGTTTCCACGAAAAGCGCCCAATTTTTATTAAAAATCTGACTTTACGAGTCACCAACAAACATTGCCCATTCGACACCACATATGCCTTTGGCGATATAGATTCATATACAAATAGCAATCTTGTCCTTAATCACGCCGAGAAATTTATCACCAACAAAGGAATGGCTAGCCCCAGTGTCAAATAGCCCCACACATTCCACGGGGCCAATCAAAACAGAGACACAGGGACTCAGAACACGTGGCCTCGTACAAATAGGCGCGACCGCACCACGGCCTCGAGCGCGCCTTAAAGGTTTCCCTCCACGCACTGCCTCCAAACATGTCCTATTCGGTTGTTATTATTATTATTATTATTATTATTATTAGCACCGCGTCTTACTACCCGTTCGGGCTATACGCACTTACGCTAATGTGTAATGACAGTTTAACGTGGAATCCGAACCACGGTGGAGGCCTGGCATTCCTAACATTCACAAGATGTCTTGTCAGAGGTGAAGGAAGGGTTTTGTAATCAGATAAATCTTTGCCGGGGCCGAGGATTGAACCCCGGCCGCCAGCATAGAAGTCTGACACCTTACCCCTATACCGCCAGGTCACCCTCCTATTCTATTACAACGGTAACACCTAGCTCTGGATAAATTACGGGGTGCACGGTTCCGGGGATTTAAACCAACGGGGTTGTTCTCACTAGTATTTCTATTGCCTTTACCAGGTAAAGACGGGCCAAAAAGCAAAAAAAATTGGTTCACTAACAAGCCTAAGGCACGAAGCCCTATTAACATCTACAAGAAAACTGAATAAGGCGGTATGATCCTGCCCATCACACACGGGGATACGGCCTAGTATTTTAATTAAAACCTTGCTCTGGCACTTAGTTGAGTTAGTTGGTCTTCCTTTTATAGCATCGTTACAATATATATAAAAAAAATATAGAAAAATTAAGAATTTCTCTTAACATAGCTTGAAAACAGGAATAGTATAAAACATTGACTAATAAATGCTAAATATTTTGTATTAATTTATTCAAACACGCCATGCACATTACATAAACGTAGTGTTAAGCAAGTAAGATATAAACTAGGAACAATAGTAAAAGAGAGTGTTTATTTTACATGACATGCAAACCAAAATACTCTGAATCTCATAAATAAAATATTTAAAACTCATATTTTAAAAATTGGCTTTTGACAAAGTATAATGATGTGTCGTATATTGCTAATATATTTTTGACACCCTCCTTAATGTCATATTAGAGTTTCCAATAATATACTTAGCACCAAGTCTTACTACCCGCTTGGGTTGTACGCCTATGCACTATTTACACTAATGGTCTAGGAATTGGGAAGGTCTTATATAGAGGCAGTGAACCCGCATTTGCTTGGAGGGAGAGTGGAAAGCCATTTAGGAAAAATCACCGCAGTTCACCCAAGCGAGATTCGAATCTTGATATCCTCGTCCTCGGCAGTAAAGTTCAACACGAAACTAGTTTGTTAGCTAACTACGCCATCGTTTCCACATTTGGATTGAAATGGTCATGTCGGTTTTGTCATTGAATATTTAAGACTGCTTAGACATGTTAAGAAGCTTCCCTTACATTGGAAACTAGTATAAGCGTACACCTAATTATATAACCTAAACAGGGTCTACTCCAACATTGCGCAAAAAATACTTAGTTTCATGTTCAAAACAACTCTGTTTCATATGAACACACGGGTGGCTCGTGCAGGAGGGCTTTGGGGCGCCACCCCCTCTGCAAAACAAAGAAAAAGAAGAAACAAAATATGTTTTGAAATTCATACCAATTTTCTCATATTTTTTTCTTTACATAGTGAAAAACAAAAGTCAATTTAAGAAATCCTATATCTTCTTCCCATTTTATTGAGGAACTTAGCAAGACCATAATAACGTCAACATGTGATATAAAGCGTGCCTAGGTCAACAAGCGCTTTGGCAGGCTGACCCAAAAACACCCCTGAACTCTACAGACGTCACAGGGTGGTTGCCATGACAACCTGACGTCACCTTCTTTGACAAAACCTAAAAACCCAATTGCGATTATAGTAAAAATTATCCCAAGATTTCCAAATGCTTCCTTCTTTCCGCTTTCATGGTAAATAATATGCGAAATTATTCCAAAACCAGGTATAATTATAATATAGACTTCAGGGTTCCCAAAAAATCAAAATAGGTGTTGGTATAAGATAGGGTCACCATCCCCAGCAGGGTCAAAGAATGATGTATTTAGATTTCGATCAGTTAGAAGTATTGTGATAGCACCAGCAAGAACTGGTAAAGAAAGAAGGAGTAAAATAGCAGTGATTAAAACCGATCAAACGTTATTACAACAGGGCGCATATTAATTACAGTAAAAATAAAGTTTACTGCACCTCGTGTTTTCGATTACATTAATGAATTATGATAGCTTACGATATTAAAAAACTGAATCTGGGTTCTTTATCGTTAGCAAGGCCAGTGCCCGATTTGGACTTAATTCAAACGATAAACTTACTGATACACTAATCATAATTTATTATTATATATTATCATTGTTGTCAACATCCCTTTTTATCAACCAATACTAAGCCTACAGCGATGAATAAGGTATCAGCGGATAGTTTTTTCTACCGACTTCTGACATAGCATACTCAGTTTACGTTAAACCACATTGTTTGCTTAAAATTTAAGTTGAAAGAAAAATCTAACAATATTTTAGTATCAATTACCGAAAATAAATTCTCTTTGCTATTTTGTGTATACACTTCGCTGAGTACTTAATTTCAACAACCCAACAAAAGACTAAATCATTTTTTTGGGGGGTTGGGTGAGGGGAAGGTTGAATGTTCGAAAGTTTCTCAAGGATTTACTGGTTAAAGTATGTTATGTGTATAGTGTTCAAGATAGTGTTAAGAAACTACTTATATTTTTTGTTTACTGGTGTGTATATATATGTATGTGTGTGTATGTGTGTGTGTGTGGATTTCACGATGGGCAATCTTTGACTTCAAACCAAGTGAGTTGTCATACTTTTATACATAGCTTTTATTCACTTGTATTCACTTTATCCTTTTTATACACTTTGTAGTATAGTTTGTCAGCTAAATATAGGATGGTATAAGGTTGATATGAGGTAAGCGTTGTCTACCTAGTTTGACAATTTTGAAAAGATCACCCTCCCTTAATGTTTACTCACGGGCCGCCACTGTTTGGACAATAATGTAAAGTCAAAATTTTCATTAAGACCCATATTTAAATAGGCATGACTCTTTTTTTTATTTTTATTTTAAATATTAGATAAAATATAACCTATGCCTGGTCCTATACTTACAATATAATGTTTTTAATTATATGATAGGTAACCAACACTTAATTTAATTAAATACTGATTTCACCAAATACATTCATTCTTCTTTTATTAACTAAAATAAATTCTGATCTGCTCCCTATACTCGTATGTGACACAACAACATGATAAATCGTATTGAATACATATTGTTTCTCAAGTATGTTTAAGTTAATTTAAAAGATTTTTCCATCTTGCAAGGATAAACTTTTTGTACCGTACGTATAAATGAATCAAGGCCTATTTATTTGATAAGGGCATGATTACAATACAAGGCGTGCGTGAGATAAACTAATATTTCAAGTAAGTAAACTATTTGTGACCAATAAAAAACAACCCATGAAATAACGAACGTCATCTACCGCTGTTGGACTCACCATTCTCCTCGAGTCGAGCCGGCTAGCTTCACCAGGATCATCCGATACCAAATCACAAGTTACTTAGTTTGATTTACCATTTGTTCGTCAATACTTTGTTTAGTTTTTATAGACCTAAAATATGTTTACTTTGGAGAGGGTAACTTTACGTTAGTCCACCCACTTTAACAAATTGACATTTTTATGGTTGCGATCGCTTGTTCAGGATTTATAGACAAAAAGTTTCATTTATTCCGCATTTGTTCTCACATAAATGTGAAGTTATGTTTTACAACAACGACGAAGAAAGAAGTTATATTTCATCAAAGTTATAATTTATTTGATATTATTATAAGGATCCACTCTATAACTTTTTATTTAATTCAAAGTGCTTTTGTGAAAAAAAATCATTAATTTGACAAAAAGTATATAACTTTCTTGACATAGCCTAATTATTTGTAAGCAGCTAATTTATTAAACAACTGGCTGAAGTACCCGGTGCTGCCAGGGAGAAAAGTTTTTAGTTTAATGATTGTAAATAATTAAAATATATAATACACTTTTTTAAACCAAGGCTTTGAGGTGCACATGTTCATGCACAGGGGCTAGTAATTATTTAAATTTCACACCTCGGTGTGCGGTGTGCTTATGATATACAAACTCTTTGGGGCAGCTCTCATACCTGCCTGACAAATTTTAATTTTATACCAAAGTGAGTGTAGTTTTTTACATTAGTTTGAAAAAATAATCATTTAACCATACTCCACTTCGAAATGTTTAAAAAATATTTAAGCTTTATTGGGTTATTTGGAGTAATCCCACTACATTGATGGCGTTTTTTAATCTTCCATGTATAGTAAAAGAATAAATTGGTTTGGCCGTGATTGAGAAACAGACAGGCAAAATTTCATTATATTAGGGAGATTTAAGTTTTCTTGCTATCTTGGTTTTGGAGTTATAACACAAACACACAGTGCACGTCCTATATTATTTATGTGATGATTGATCATTGGTACCAATTGTTAGGGTCCCCATAGTTTATTAGTAAAAAGCTCTGGACAGGCTAAAATTTGGGTTGCACAGCCACCATTTTTTTTTCAAGATATTTGTAATGTCTAATATAATTATGGTTTCTTATTATTACGAATTCTGTCTCACACAGGTCCATTCCTTTTGTCAGTGAACCTAGACCACTAATGTGCCTCCTCATTCAGCTCACAGAATTTTCTTCTTTCTTTCAAGTCATCCAATATTTGAATCCTCCTTCTTCCTAATCTCTTCTTTCCCTCAACCTTTCCATCTTTGACGTCGTGCAAAAGACAGCTCCTCCCTAAGGATTTGTCCGATCCAGTTTGCTTTGCGCTGAAGAGTCACATCAAAAATGGTTATTTTCTTACTCATTATTATTAAGGCGTCTTCATTTGTCACCCTGTCTGTCCACCTGATTTTCTTAAATCTTATAACTTATATTTAGGAACCATTAAAAGTGGGTCTAATGAAAAAAATACAATAAAGATAAGCTGAGAAAAAGGCAAAAAGTAATGTTTTGTAGCCATTATCTTGAACCAAAGTGGCGGATGTTGTTTTTTTAACTAGCCTATATGCTATCCGGACGTCCAAGTTATATCCATTTGAAATTTCAGTATCACAGTTGGAACAGTGATTTGAGCGTGATAAAGCAACATACAAACAGACAAGATTTTCTTATACAGTCAGTAGGAGGAAAGTAAAAAAAACAACTTAGATGCACATTTGCTAGTTTTATTAATTATTCATACAAAGTGTAAGATTTTTCATACCAGCAATCACGTAGTTTAATACTTCAAGCTCACAATGTGTGTAGTAACAAAAACTAAGGTTTCCTATTTCCATGCTCAATTCTCTTCTCATGTTGATGTCAACAGTTGTTGAATATCTGTTATGAGTATGGTAGCATTATCTAACGAACTTTTTAAATGAAACTCGCCTCGGTGGCGTAGTTGGCTAACGTGCTTGTCGTGTTGAGCTCAACCGCTGAGGATGGGGAGATCGAGGTTCAAATCTCGGTCGGGTGAACTGGGGATGGCTTTTCCTAAACGGTTTTCCACTCTCCCTCCACGCAAATGCGGGTTCACTTCCTCTAATTCAACCTTCCCAATTCCTAATCCATTAGCGTAATTAGTACTTAAAGCGTATAACCCGAACGGGTAGTAAGACGCGGTGCTAAATATTATTATTATTTTTTAAATGAAGAGAAAAAGTTGTTAAATTATTGAACATCCTTGACAGATATTCAAGAAATTTTGAGGTAACCATGTGAATAAAATTAAATTCTTTCTTTGTACTGGAGCAATATTTTATTTACTTAGGCCAAAACAAATGTTTGACCATGAAAACTACAAAAACGCTGGGTTTTTTTCGCTATCCTTCCATTCAACCTTAAGCTGTTAGAATAAAAACATTATTATAAATAAATTGTTTGTTGTGAAAGTATTTACTGCCAAAATTTACAACAAATCAACACATTGTCTTACAGGTCATATTGTTTGACGAATGGATGCATGAGATTAGATCTGATAACTTTTGCTAGCCGTTACTTACCTATATTCATACCGTGGATTGGGCATAGTCACAATGCCTAATGTGTTAGGCTCACGGTGGACGTAAACGAAAAATATTAATAGGTGCATGGTGGGTGGTTTCCTATGGTGAGATTTAATTCGTTATGATCACGTAGCTATTCCGAATTTGGTGTCTGAATGGTCTAAGTAGTCACTCTAGCAATATATTTTACTGCTTATGATGGGGATATCGTGGATTGAGTCCCGGTTGTGTATACTGAGTATGGTTTTTCCCCCTAATGGCTTTCCACTCTCCCTACACGCAAATGTGGTTTCACTTTCTCTGCGATATAGTATCACTCATCTCTTACACATTAGCCTTATTAGTACATAAGCGTGTAGGCTTAGCCCAAACGGGTGGTAAAGGTGCGGTGCTAGAAATAACCAAAAAACTTCATAGCTCATATCGTTAAGATCTTAAACGTCATAATAATGGCCATTGATGAATTGTAGCAGTTTCTTGAGTGACATTTCATCTTAGAGAGACAGTTTCTTCAAATCTCAAGTTAAAACACCAATGAAGGTTTGCTTTCAAAGAGTTACAACATTAAAATTACCTACTTAAACACTTTTGTTTTTGGATTAATTAAAACTGAAGTTTATGATTCAAAATAAACGATACATTTAACATATGGCTACATTTATATGGATCAAAACAAAGTAATTTGGGTAATTGTAACCGGACGTTCACTTCAATCAAGTCCAATAAATCCAGGGTTCAGAACTGTTTATAGGCTATAGTATTAAAAGAAATTAGCTCATAAGAGAAGAACACCCTTAGGTTTCTTTGATTATCCAGACGTATTCCCAATTCTAGCTTGCTATTTTATTGTTTAGGATGTAACTGTCTCAGTAGTCATGCAGTCTTGGTTATAAGGCTAGAAATATAATGAGGTTATAAAGTGTCTGTGTCACATTTATAAGTTTCCCGAAGTAGATCTACATTTCCAAGCTATTCCCTTTATATTTTTCTAGTTTTTGAAATATCCACCTGTCTCATTACGTAATTTAAGGCATCCAACTCACAATATAATGTAAGGATAAAGATAATACATCCGAGATGCACACTCCAATATTTCCTCACGCATGTAAATCTCTGCCAAGTAAAATATATTTTTCCTTGGTTTTAGTGTTAATTGAAGTAGTGTTCAAGCGGTTGAATGTGTCAAGCTCACAAAATTATATATTATTTATAAGCGCCCAGTTTCACAATCCTACGTTTTCTATGGTGAAACTGCGAAGAAACACATTTCATTGTTATCACAAACATATAAATAAGACTTTATTTGATTATTTCCTTGTCTTATCTGGTGTTTAAGATACCTTTTAATAGTAGAAGAGTAATATTAAAATATCAAAACCATAGGAACCAACAGAAGTTATTGGTACAAGTTAAATGTTATCTAGTTTTAAAAAAGTTAACCTTACGGTTTTATTTCATGAGTCAATTGATTTGTCCAAGCGGCTGACAAATTCCACGCAATCAGACTTTTAGCACTTGACACAACAAGAGTTGTTTGACAGATGGTCAAACAACTTAGATCTGTAAGAGCCAGCAACATCATAACAACATAAATACAGTGTTAACCCTGGCTTACACGGTAAGAGTAAGTAGAGCCATTAGTTGAGGGTCAAGTATTGGCTTCATTTATAGGTGTTGATATAGTTACTGACTGTGTGAGTTGGCCAGCTAGACAGCTACTTAAAATATTTTTGGTTTTACTGGTTAAACTGGATATTTCGACATACGGAAAACGACTGACCGAGTTTTGAAGTTTTGGGCCGAGGCAAGGAAAGTTCATTTTGAGTTTTTATTTTATTTTTGCTGGTACACCTTCACGCGTTGTTTTATACCTTCATGCTTTAGACACAACTGTTCATCGAACTGCTTGGGCGTTATTCTAATAACACGTTAACTTATTCGGATATTTACGAGGACTGTGATCACACAACTCTTTCAGTATTGCCAATGATGCTCCTAGAGACCCCTTACGCAGCCATTCCCTTTTTTCACTTTCATTGTATTATACCTAACCTCCTCATCATGATTAAAAAGCCACGATGATTAGCCGTATGCCTGCGTATAGCCTACGGAAGTGGTAAGATACGGCGATAAAAATATGTGTAGCTATGCCATTGACCACTCCATGTGAACAGCAAGAGTCAGTACAAAATATCCCAGCAGCTGCACACCCAGCTATAAGATCGTGTACTGGCTTATTGGAACGACAATAGCTCGTACCGTGTGAGCTGGGCTTTGAGTTTTGGGAGCATGTTTCTAGCTAAACATTTTTATTGATCTTTCATAGCCTTAAACAAACAAAACATATGTTTTTTATCCCCATCGCATTTTACTACATCATTCGAGTAGATAACCATAAAAATACCTTAAGAATTCACACTTTCTAATCAAAAATATTACAAACTGTTTGGTGAGATGTCTAAAACGGTTAAAGCTTTTATATTTGGTAAGACGTCTAGCTATAAAGCTATGACTACACTTCATCAAAATTAATGGGTACATAATTACATATATTTTAAATAATTATATTTATGCAACACTAATATTGTTACATATCGATTGCATAAACGTAAATCAAACGAATTAAAGAGTTTAAACATATAGTCCTATAACATTAACTAGAATAGATTATTTATAAAATCATAAACTATTACACAGCTAAAACGGCCTACGAGTTGCACTTCATCGAGTAAACTATTAAATAAATATCAAATAGTATACGTATTTATATCAGTATAGCAATATTATTGTTATTTACCAATTGTACGAACGTAAAATCAAAATACATAATTACATACATACATAATACATTACTAATCACGCAATTCCCTAACTGGATAAGCAAGACACTTTGCATTTAACTAAAAAACAACTCCTTTCTTAATCATTCCTCACTTACATTTTCCATTATTTCCTATACTTGCATATTACTTTCTCTTTAACAATATACATTCATCTAGTAATACATACTCTTTTACTCTTAAAAATATAAATGTTTCTATTTTTCACACATTCGTTTACAACATTTAACCACGTCTTCCATGGCCTACCCATTTCTTTTGATCCACACACTTCTACATTCATGTATTTACTTCGCAACTCGATCCATAGTCATACCTTCAACATATCCAAACCAACGTAAGATGTTTCGTTCACATTTACCTATCGAATTCCTTTTCAAACCGCACTCCTTCAGCACCCATTCATTACAGACTCGGTTTTTAAATATACATTTCTTAACTATTTCATTTCAACTGCATTCTCCTTGCTCTTGTGTTTCTCCTGACTGGCCCATAAAATACTGTTGGCATCAACACACTTTTATACACTTCCATCTTTGCGGACTTTAAATATTATTTCATTATAAACGATAATCTACATACATCCAGCTACTTTCCGGGATGTATCTGTTGATTTCACCATCCATCCTTCCATTTTTACAGAACATTCCACCCAGATACACAAAAGATTCACTTGTTCCAACAGTTTCCTATTTATAATAATCAGAAAATCAACACAACCTTGTCTAACATCCTGTTCACTGTCAAACCATCAACTAAAAGCTCCATCTACCATAACTCACGCTTTACTTCCATAATAAACCACCATAATTTCATTTACTAACCATAAACACACACCGCATGGTCAAGAATAAATTATCTATAGAATCATATGCTATTATATTACACCGCTAAGATCCACTATCAGATGGGTGCTTCGTATTTTCGGCAATATAGTGATGCGATCGATTGTATGACGCACTAAACTAGAGCGATGCTTGCCATTCTTCTATATGACGCCCAACGGATGACACGTAAGCGCATTGTCGTAACTAACTTTTAATGTATTCTGCGCAGCGCTTTATTTTTGGCAACTTGATTTTTTTAGGGGGTAGAAACAATAACAAAACAAATACGATACAATAATTGTTTATAAATAATTTGTATCTAACATACATAGGAAATATAAAATATCATTCACATGTATTTATTTATGAATTAAAATAATTATGTTGATTAAAATTTTCTGGCTTTCATTTCAAAAAAATAATTTACTACACCACTACAATTAATATCTTTACCAACATTATATTCAATCAAAATTATGGAATGATTGGCTTTTCGTTCTTGTCTGATAGTCGAACTTAATTAAAGTCTTAGTTAATGTTAACTTGCTTAAGCTTCTCTGGCCCGCGCAAGGAACTTGGTTCAGCGAAGTTTGAACCGCAAAGCAGAGAACGCTGGTGAAATTTAAAAATTTAAAATATAGTTATTATATTTGACAGTTTTTTTTGTAAGTTCTATTTAACAGCCTCCATTTTCTTGGGTCTTGTATCTGTACACCTGTCTAGTTACGTCACTTTGTAAGCGCATTTTCACGTCAAAGGGATCCGTGCTCGCCTTGCAAACATCCTTTGAAATATACTGCAATAAACAATTCGTCTTGCTCTGTACTCCACCGCTAAAATGTTGGGCTAAGCGCTTGAATCCCTCGACCCAAACCGACATCCTGGCCAGTGAAAAGATAGCCCGATAAACAATTCCTCTTGCTCTGCACTCCCCCACCAAAATTTTGGGCTAAGTCTTTGAGTCACCCAAACACATCCCGGTCAGTGGAAAGATAACCCAATAAACAATTTCTCTTGCTCTGCACTCTACCGTAAAAATGTAGAGATAAGCCCCCTCAGCCCCATTGGGGGAGAGGTTTGGCCATATATACTGAGAAGTATCAAATCAGTGCAGATAATACCTTCCTAACATACCTCCACTAACCCCTAGTACAGTATTCTACTCATTGTACAGTGTACACGTCTTTGAACGTTGCGCTACATTGTTTACCTTCTGATTCAACCTGCATAGTATAACCTCGGTTCACTTCTTATATAGTGTACAAATATCATAAATACTATACAAAAAAATACCGATATTTTAGATATAATACCATTATTTTGAGTACCTTAAGCCCCATACATATATTATCTTCTGTAGAAACATATTTATTTTATGCTTAATGTGCTGTGAGAAATAACTATAAGCGCACTAATTTTGACATTTTTCTCGTCTTTTCGGTATTTAAGCTGTTTATATGGTTTGAATTGAATAAATGTTTAACATTTTAATCATTGAGTAAGTTAGACTAGGCCTATATTTATATCAATATTGATTAAAATGATTGTAATTAATTTTCAAAAATTCAAATGTTAAAGACCAAAACGCTGTCAATTAAGAAATTACAGCAATTTTATCTCATTGCTACAACATTGACATTTTTAGAGGATGAGTAAAAATACATTTGTAAGCTGTTTACGAATTACAAGTCAAAAAACTGCGAATTGCATAGAAAGGCTTGGTTAATTTTAGTCTATTTTAATCATACCGTTAACACATATCTTGATTCAAGAGGGTAGGTTGGGGATGAAGTGTAGGATAATAATAAAGTGTGTTAACCCACAATAGAGAGAAGAAAGGACTAGATTACCACTTGGAGCTGACCGGACTGGGACTTGAATCTTCTCAACTGCAATTTCATTCTGATGCCTTAGACCGTGTGGACACCATTGCTTTCTTCCCAAGAGCTTGGTCTCCCTATCGTAAGCGCTATGATGGGAACTAGACGAGGTTCCCGTGGGAAATGACTGCCACATGTTAGGGCTATATTTACACTTCGCGCCATCCTCGTCCCCAAACAACAATCTAGACTCACCACTATATAGTAAATACGTATTATTTATCGAAAAATTAAATAAATAAGCTCCACAAATTAGGATGTTTATATTATTATAATGTTAATTTCCTATTTTTCTGCTAATATGCCTTATTGTGCACTTTAGTTTAGTTACTCTATAAAAGAATAATTATTTAAGTTTTTTTCTAACGTAGTTTAGCTGTACTCAGAGTTATAATGTTTGGCTTAGATCACATCCGAGTCTTTGATATCTACATATGTTATTTACAAGACTATTTGGTAGGGTTTTAGAAACGAGTTCCACATGCAACGACTTTCTAAATAGTTTACAAGTTTGGCTCGGTTGTGGAACTATGTACTTTAGGGCTATATTTATAAATTTAAGATAATCTTACGTTTTAAATGCTTTTTGGCGTTAGAACTGTGTGTTAAATTAATTCAATCAAATTCGATTTTGATAAAATTTCGTTGAACCTAACAAATCAGCAACACTTTAATGAACATAATTTAGACTTTTCTTGTAAATCATAGTTAGTGCTATTAAGAGATAAAGTGCGCTATGATAACCCAAGAAAATATATTCTGGCCGTCAGCATGACATTTGGTACACACATTAACAAATATATGGGGTACAATACATCACCGAGATACAAGCTGTGTCTGAAATATTTCGGCAGCTAACTTAGAAAATAGCAGCCAAAAACTAGTTTTTCTCTGATAATTAGAAAATTGTGAAAGATATAAAAATATTTATGGTACTAAAAGTGTTTAGTGTAAAAGGAATAAAAGTCTTCTTGATTTTTTTTTTTGTAAGATCAAAATGAAAGCCGTCATCTTGGGGGTACAGTTTTTCATTTTCTCAAAAAAGGTTGAAAATGGCTAAAGTTTCGCTAAAAATGCTCGCGGCAAGTACCATTATGAACCTCTGTATGTTCTGCCCTCCATAAGAATTTTATAGTGTTCTTACATACTGTTTTTGTTTTCAGGTTATTGTCCAGTAAACTAGCAAGATGTCAAAAAAATACGAAGACTAGAACTGAGAGAAGGTGATTCAGAGCATCCTCCTGTTAGTATATGAAACGGATGCATTATTTGTCAGGAAGACACAAAGACACTCTTCATTAAAGCAAAAGAGACTAGACTGAAATCCCTCGGTGAAGACTTGATCACGTTCAATGAACATGGTGCATTACCAAAGTCTGTTCTCTTTGCCCAGCTTGATGTTGGACAAGGTGTTGTTGAATCACCTATATATCTTCCAGAAAAATTCCACAAAACATGTTGGACACAGTTTTATAAACATAAACTGGAAATACAGAGGAAATGACAATTACTAGATGATATAATTTATTCTGCTTCTTCAGAAGTATACACTTGACCTAGACTATTATTATGCCATCTTAAGAACTCCTGTTTATTTTGTAATGGTGATGGAGTCACTTAAAAGCTTGTGGCACCACAAAGACTGAAAATAGGTTCTTCATTCTAAGTTTTTGTGGAGGAGCTGCAAGATGACAACATTTTATCATAAATTTCCTCTGCAGACCTTGTATCTCAAAAGCTAAATACCACAAACAATGCTATTTAAGATTCCGAACATGAGATAGGTTTGAGTATTGTAAGAATAAGAATTTACATAGTGAAAACGAAAGTTACAGTATTGCTTATGGCTCTATTTTGTCCCAAATGATAGAGTTTATTGAGGATATGTACTTAAACAAGGATACGTTTACAGTTTTCATATTAGTAGTATTAACAAGTCATATGGGGACGAAAATACTCAATTTTGGAATTACAGATCCACATATTTATCCATATAAGCTAAAGGAGCAACGCACCTTTTTAATCCCAGGATTAGTTTCCTGCATGACAGAAACAAAAGTGATGCTTTACTTTGAGGAAACTACTGGAAATACTATATGGGATGCTAGAGCCTAGTATTCAATAAGTGATGGAATGTGTCTCGCACATACTGCTAAAATTATTATTAGAGATTTACTCAACCAATATCCTAAGTTTACAAGCTCTATTTTGGAGGATTGTTAACCTATACAATGTGTGAGTAAGCCATTGTTATAACTTTTGTAAATGAGCTTAAAAGGATCAGCCCCTAGAAATGATGAAACTTTTGGGAGAATTGCAGTACTCTATTCATCATAACACCTTAATGCACTGTACTCCAAGTGAAGAAAGGAAAGTTCAAATGTTAAACACCTTGTTTAGTGTGAAACCCCTCTACCTCAGTATATTGGTCTAAATATTTATTTGATAATGAGAAGCAAAATACCATCTTTAATTTATGTTCTGATGTTGTCTGTATCATTCTCTCAAGTTCAGAAGGTTTTAGCCACAGTCACAAATGCTATTTGCGAGTCATACAAAACCCCAGTGGGCGCGCGTCCTGCATCATTATATCGTAATACATCTCCACAGTGGTCATTGATAACATTGACTATAATCAGTCATCAACATCTTCTCATAACTCAATAGAAAAGTATCACCCTAGTGTACATACAGAGTTGATCAAAGAAAATGTGTTATTCAAACGCCTAACCAATAATTTTCAGGAATAGAAGAAGATCAGGTACATAAACTTAATCAAAAAAGGCAAAGAAAATGGGTGAGGTGATTGGTTTGCTGGAAAATTATTCAGCACTTCTCACATTAATGGTCGGTGGGTCAAAAATGGTGAAATTGATATTTTACTTTGAAAAACATGTTTACGTTACTGAGGATGAAGAAGTAAAAGAAGAAAAATTAAATAATGAGAAAGAATATTCGATAAACACAGGAAAAACACGAAATCGTTTACGAAGAGACTCAAAAACTTTGTTCTAAATGTTTGAGCATATTTACAAAATTACAGAAATACATTAGAAGAGGATTGTATCCAGCATTTAGCAATAATAGTATGAAAACAAATTAAGAAAATTCAGTGAAGGAACCTAAAAATAAATGAATGTTCATGTATAAAAGTTATATGCGAGTAGATTTTTGAAGGGAATACAGTAGTACATGTCATCATTAAACGATATAACCTGGCACTATTCAACAACAAGATGGAAACAACAAAGTCAAAACTTCATATGTAGATGATAATGTGCTTTGTAGGTTGTATGGAGTACGTAAGATCAAATAAACAGACGTGGCAAAGTTTTTTTGCTCATGTAAATCATAAAATCTACCTTAATAAGTGAGTTCGCAAGACTTATAAAGGAATATATATATAGTCATTAACTGCTTGTTGTTTGAAAGTTAAAGAGGAGAATAATAAGAAGACGAAGCTAGTGTTGTATGTTGTTCATCTGTTGTCATAGATGGTACTGCCTTAATTCATTCCTTAAATGCAGAAACATCAAAGACGTTTTCTAAGGAAAGTATTTTTATCTACTATAAACTCTCATTAAGGTCATAGTCAGGTTTTTGTTTGGGGGGGGGGGGGGGGNGGGTTAACACCCCCTGAAATTTTATGAACAAAATATTTATGGCTTTATTTATGGTTCAAACAATATCAAAATTAAGGTACAACTACAGTCTAGTGGGCTATGTTACCATAAAAAGCACTTCAGAGAGCTTCTCGAGGTGTTTATTATTTATACTTGTTTTCTAACCTACGGTATTTAGAGTTTGTAATGCCATAAAAACACTTTAGAGAGCTTCTAGAGGTGTTAAATATCTAGAATTTTTTTTATAGTTTTCGGCATTTAGGGGTTATGTTGCCATAAAAACATTCCAGATTAGCTTCTAGAGGTTTTTAATATTTAGGATTTTTTCTCTCCTTTAGCAGTTAGGGAGTTATGTTGCCATAAAAACATTCCATATTAGCTTCTAGAGGTTTTTAATATTTAGGATTTTTCCTCTCCTTTAGCAGTTAGGGAGTTATGTTGCCATAAAACACTCTACTTTAGAGATATAGATTTTCCCTAGCCTATGGCAGTTAGCGAGCTAAGTTGCCATAAAAACACTTTAGAGAGCTTATAGAGGGGTCTACTATTTAGAATATGTCATAGCCTCCAGCATTTAGGGGTTATGTTGCCATAAACATTCCAGATTAGCGTCTAGAGGTTTTTAATAATTATAATTTTTCCTCTCCTTTAGCAGTTAGGGAGTTATGTTGCTATAAAAACACTCTACTTTAGAGAGATCGGTATTTAAATATATATATTTCCCCTAGCATATGGCAGTTAGCGAGCTAAGTTGCCATTAAAACACTTTAGAGAGCTTCTAGAGGTGTCTACTATTTAGAATATGTCATAGCCTCCAGCAGTTAGGGGATTGTGTTGCCATAAAAATACACTTCAGATAGCTTCTTGAGGTGTTTAATATTAATAATTTTTCATAGCCTTCGACAGTTAGAGGATTATGTTGCCATCAAAAACACTTCAGATAGTTTCTAGAACTATTTATTACTTAGAATTTTTTCTATCCTTTGGCAGTTTGGAAATGTGCCCACCAAACCTCCCCTGAAATTATTGGCTTGCTATGGCCTTGACTCTCATCTCCTGAACTTTGAGAGAATGGACTTTTTTTTTATAGATATTTGCCAGGTAGCTTCTAAGCTGACACAAGACTGAAATGAGAGTCTGGAAAATAGGTGGTTATCAGACCAACATTACCCCGACAAAAATATTTCAGTAAGTTAATACAGTTTCGTGAAATAAAACCTCTTCCACCTCTTAGCAACTTAGATCACTTAACTTGAAACTAATGGCAAGATAGTGGTTTGTACTGATGAATATTCAGTAACATCTGCAAATCCCTTAATCGGCAGTGACGATATTTCCCCCTGCTCACATGAAGAAGCCAACACCAGAATTCTTGTTCACGTGAAAATTGCATTGTTGTCCTGCCACAAAAACATTTTCGTAACCACAGTGTACTCATATGTGATTGTTATCACTGCTGCTGCCTTCCATGATATGGATAAACTAGGTACGAAGATTTTTAGTCTAAGTGAGGTGTTGGAAATAACAAGAGGCAGATTTAACTCTCGATGCTAGTGAGGGAAAAAACAACAACAATATGTGTGAAGCACTTCTATTTTATCATGCGTATACTGGGTGTGGTACGGTATTCGCATTTCATGGTATTAGTACATCAAAAGCGCAAAATGTCTGAAAGAAAATGCAATAAATTTTGACAGATATATTCATTTTACTATCAACATCATTTTGACAGATATATTCATTTTACTATCAACATCATTTTGACAGATATATTCATTTTACTATCAACATCAAACACAGTAGATGAAGAGAATTTTGAGAAGATACAGCATTCACAGTACTCGTGTATGATGTGACAGGCCGGAAGGAAACGGTGAATGACGGCAGATGAATACTCTATATTCATAGGAATTGAGTTGTGGAAAATATATCTACAACCGAAGAAGAATTACGTAAACACCTGAAGTGAGCAATGCGTGAGTAACCTATTTGGAGACATTGTTTGACGCTTAAACAGGTATTATTTTATTCCCCCAGCTGGGGATGAAAGTCATCAGTTTCAGTTGGTGATGAAAACTAGATTGAACCACTTTGTACAGTTTTGCCACACACTTCTGACGAATGCTCTGTGTTGATTAGTTGCCGGTAAAACGATGTGTGAAAAGCTGCAATTGCTAGCGGTTCAATTTGAGGTCAACTGCTTAGTGTACGTGTAATGTACAGTGCTACCAATACATTAATTTGGTTTTTATAATATTGTTTATAATGGCGGCTTTGTTTTCCACTCTTCAAAAAAGGGTATAATTTACAAAGTTCATAATAGTAATTGTTGTATTTTTAGCGAAACCATAGCCGTTTGCAACCATTTTGAAAAAACCAAAAACTATTTCATTATTTAATTTAATGAGGTGGCTGTGTTTTTGATCCTACGAATATGCCTAGAAATATTAATATTGTTTGTCTCTTTACGCTAAACTCGTTCGGTCTTTTAAAACATATTTGATATCTTTCAGCGTTTACTAATGATTTGAGAAAATATGGAACTCTGCCACCATTTTCTAAGATGGTGGTTGAAATATTTCGGCTGAAACATGTGTTTTGGTGGGTTTTTTGCCCTAAGTATTAGTTATACGTGTTCAAAATTCATGTTGTTGTCCAGAATAGCAATATTCTTTCACGATATTGATCCAACGTAAATCACTAAAATACGTTGTGGACCTAGACATTAAAAAAATGGGACATTATGTGATTAGTTCATTTATCTTTCATGAACATTTCTGAAAAAGTACATTTAAATACTGGTATGACTGATCCATTATCTTGAAAAATAAATAAACCATTTTTTATTTTTGCATAAATATATAGTGAGTCATGGCAGGCAAAATATTCTACTCAAAGCGATGGCAATTCTTTTCAAATAGCGTCCCTTGGAGAGAATTTTAGAATTTGTTAAAATAATTGTTTTAAGGTATGGAAATAAATAAATAAATATATTTTTATATTTCTAGGTGAGGAAATTAAACCACTCTTTTTATTTATTATATTTGTGCAGTGAATTTTGCAAGTGTTTGTAAAATTATGATTATATTTTGGAGGAAGGAAGTGATGGTTAGTAAAATTTTGATTGGCTTGTGCTGAGTATAAGATTATTTTGCCATATTGTTTCTATGAGAAACCAATGGGCTTTGCTGATAATGGTGTTATTTTAAACATTTTAGTTTAAACTTCGTAACCATGTTTTGGTTGAATCACGTAAAAAAAAGTGATAAAGAACCTAAAAAAAATTTATTTAGGGGGATGTTATATAAATATAGCCAAAGGTGGAAGTTTGCTTTACTTAACCATAATCTATAACATAAAGGTAAGCTAATTGAGCACCCTGACAGTTCAATATTGAAAACTGCAATTCAACCTCTTGATATTCAAAGTGGTTCTTACATTCTAGGTTACACGGGGAGGCGTTTCTGTGGAGGAAGAGAATGCAGTTTGAGGACAGGAATAAGTCGAGTAGAAATAAGCTTTTAGCCCCAGATGTTCGTAGGCGATTCCAAACCTTGTGGTGGATTCTGGTGCCATGTGTGTAATATCATGTGGCTTCGTCCAAAGAAAAAGTTTAGAGCTATGACTTAAAATTAACTTTCACATACTGATTCTCAATAAATATGACTGGAATCCGTAAATACATGAACAAGTATTAAATTCCATGCCAATTCTCCTTAAGGTGCCTGTAATTTACTTCTAGCGAGTACGTTTTAATATCTTTTTGGTCCCAAAGATAAACGTCAACGGACCAACTACGACCCAATATATAATTAAAACTAGAAAGTTTGTGTCTTCCTACGTGCACAAAGTATATTATGTGTGTCCTTTTGCAGTTGAAATAATGAACGTGTCCACATCGGCTACGGCTTGATAGACACGTCTTGAAATAAGATGATTGAGTTCCTCTATCATACAGGATGCTCATAAAAATATATTGTTTGATCCCAAGCGACCTGCAATTGAACTATATATAAGAGATGACGAGATATGTGTATGGTGCAAGAATCTGTTCACCTTTTGTTAGTTTGGTTGTTGTATTAATATCTCGCAACGATTTCATTGAATCTAAGCCGGCCGTCTCATCATAGAAAATGGGTATAATATTTGATAAATATGATATCGTACTTAGTTTCTTGTTGATTACTCGATTAAGGTTGCAAGAATCTCATTAATATGTCATCACGTTGCCGATTGCTTTATATAAAAGTATGCACTACATCCTGTACTGAGACTGTACATCGCTGACCCACCTTAGCATCCAATTGTGGTACATTATTTCGTTAAGTTTCAAGTAGCTTGCTCTTCGACAATGAATGAAACTTAATAAATAATATGTTTGGTGTTTATTTAATTGATTAATTTGTATGAAGTTAAAAAAAAATGTTCCTGCTAAACATAAACCCAAGACGTACCTGTTTCCGTCAGTTCTTTCTCACCAAATGGCAACGGTCACGTATTATTGCTATTTAGATTAACGGCTGTTTCCTACCACATGAAAATTGTCCACATTAATAAAGGAACGAGAAAAACTGATTCAAGTTTAAACTAATCAAACTGTTACTACTACTACTACTACTACTACTACTACTACTACTACTACTACTAATAATAATAATAATAATAATAATAATAATAATAATAATAGAGTATCCGCAATGATAACTACTAATACCAACACACACTCAAATCTCCAACGAACCAAAGGTGTCAACTGAACACGTTCCACTCTGGCAAACATAAAAGTTACAATTGAATCTATTTCATTAGTTTTGTTACCATCCCATTTCTGATATGTTATCAGCACCAGTTTAGTGTCAGGATTACTAATCAATTGATGATCGTGTTAAAACTAACATCCATGCAAATGTTTATAATGACGCACCATTGTCATTGCATCCACGTGTGATGCCCTCAAGAACGTTAGTAGCTGAAAGTTTCACATCACACACAAGGCGACCTGGACCTGTCAGTGCCACCAACCTAGTTCATGAGGTAAAGTTTACTGCACTGGATATAATTAAGAATACATGTTTGAATGACTAATACGTCTAATATTTAAAGACACTCACTTAAAGTTGCTTTTTAGCCGGAAACTAATGTTAATGGACTTTGAATGAGCGATATACACAAGGGTACAAAATATATATATATATATATATATATATATATATATATAAGAACAGACATTTTTTGTTGGCAATTTCATTTGTGTCAAGCTTGGTATAGAGAATTCAATCACTTGGCTAGATGCAGTTTTATTTACAATTTTTAAAACCCGATGAAGTGTTTTTTGGGGGGGGTTTTTTGGTAGAAGAATGATTCTAAGAAAATACCTGAAAATTAAATAATTGTTAGGTTTTGATATTATATTATTATTGAAAATAATTACGTTGTGTTTGAGCAATATTTCCACAGATTATATGGGCTTATTTATGATGGTTTGAATTCGAGGTACCAAGCTACAAATACATGCAAATCGTTCCTTTTTCGAATAATTAAAACCAATTTTGCTGGAAAAATTCCCAAATATTTTAGATTTAAAGTAAAAAACATGAGTCTCTAAATGAAAATAATTTCTGATTCAGAAACTACCGAGCAATGATAGTTGAATTTGTATCTTCAGTGTGTTATCTGGCTAAACAAAGATCACCGAGCATTATTTAGTGAAATTACAATAATTTGTAACTGAAAATAATCTATCAATAAATAATTATATTTAATGAGTTCTCCGTGAATTATAGAAATATTTATAGCTGAGTTGTATATTGTAAAGCTACAATCATTTGTAGTTCTGTAAATACATTATAAAGGAAATGTGTTTAGTTACATCTGCGTAAATTATGAAAATATGTAATTGTATTTTCTAAATTAATTTTCCTCTCATGAACCAAATATATTTATAGTCCCTTCCTAAAGGTATCGTGGCAGAATCAAGCTATTGTACTGGAATACCTGAGGCTAATTGGTGGAACCCCACACCCCTACTAGTAATAGGTCATAGCACTTCGAGTATTACTGTCTGTCTTCATATATTTGGTCCATCTCTGTCCTCATAGTCCTGAGTTTGTATTGAACCTATTTCAATCCCTTTATGTGTCAATACTATCGGAACTAAGACCTCATCAATTTCTTATCACTCTTTATTAAGTTCCTCAAATTTTTCTTCCTGTTCTGCCATCTTTACTTCTAATTTATATTTATGCTTAGCTACCTATATACTCCTTAACATTTTGGTCTAATTTCTCCTTTTGTTTAATTTGTTTCTGTTGATTGTTATTATCCATTATTATTATTATCCATGACCCTTAATTGTCTCTCAGACATACTAGATGCTCTATTAGTCTGATTGCTGTTTGATTCAAGTGATGTCTCTTTATAGCACCCAAATTTTATACTGATTTGTGCATCATAGTCCGTATTTTATCGTTTGATGTATCCATCAGTGCCTTAGTTCCTTTAACTACTTTTGTCACGTCATTTGAGCCTTATTGGTTCTACAGTTCTGTGCCTGAGTACATTTTCTCAGTTTACTGGTTTTTCTCACTGTCACTGATACCAGAATGTCTTCTATAACCCATAGCCTTCTTCCAAACTCCTTGGGGGTGTCCTTAAGACCCCCCTACCACAAAATTTATATTCCCAACCAACTAGCAGCTCTTTCTTCTCTTTAATCAACCTCTTAAGTACTGCCATAAGCCATTTCTTGTTGGTTCTAGTTCTTCTTTGTTTGTTTTGACTTGTGACTTATACATTATGATTAATGCTATGCATATTAATGCTTTCCAAGGAATTTACAAACTCTTGCCTAAAACTATCGTGTACCAATCGTTACGATGAGCGACATAAAATTTATCTTACATATTAAACTTACCGCAATATGTTTCCAACATGTTGTCAATAATTGTCCTTACAATCTCAAGTTCCTTAACCACTACCACACCTGTGCGCTGCGTTGGTTGTCCACCTGTATTGACCAGTGGATCAATGGTTCCATCCTCAATGCTCACTATTGTCCAGTGAGGTTACTCTTCTAATTCCCTCTACGTCACGTATACAGTTATATCCGATTGTCCTTTACTTCATTATTTCACGCATATAAGAGATGCTGATCACGCGCACCGAATTCCTTACTACGTGCCAATGGGGTCACAGCTACCGAGTGATAGTACCACCAGTCTTTATATGACAGTAATGGCGTAACAAAATAAACGAAATGTGATACCCAGCTACTTTATGTTAATTTAAATATGGTCCTTGCCGTTGATCGTATAGTGTGGTCTCGTTTATACTCAAGTAAACTTTCTTCTTAAGTTATCTGGACCACTCATTCTGGTAGTGGCCATCTATCTGTTGATCCAATCATTTTCTCTCTCACTTTGATTAAATTAAAATTAATTTATTTCAAATAGTAGGTAAAACAATAACTTATCTTCTTTGTTGTAATTTTACTATGCCATACTCTTTGGATTACATGTATCAAAATAGCAGTATAGTTTTATTTAATTATAAATTTATTATTTACTGTTATATCTGGCCTTGATGCTCTAAAAATCTAACACTAAAATAATACATGGTTGGACGAATTTTCTAATTCATACCGAATACTAAACGCGGATGGTGATTGTATTAATTTATAACCATGGGGTACGTTCAAGTATTACGTAAGCATCTTGATGGGAATGGGGGGAGGGGTGGGGGAGTTGATTATTTTTGCTGTCAAGACAGAGAGACGAGCAAGAATGGCGCAGTGACCCAGTCACACCAAATTTACACATAATAATTAAACGTGCCGAGACGTGGATTCAATTACTTTATTCATCAGATTAAAAGTGGCTTGGAAATTGTGTATATCTATAATAATTCATGAAGTTACTAATAATACTTTTTTAAGTGTAAATCTCAAATATATATTTATAGCTTCTTTAATTTTTACCTGTTTAGTAAGATACATTTATATTCAGTTTAAAACAGTAATTTTTTCACACCATTAATTTACACCTCCACTATACTAATTTTAATAATTACAACCAATTTATAAACACTCGTGGTTCGATCCCAGTTGGGTGTACTGAGGGTGTTTTTTCCTAAATATATTTCCACTCTCTCTTTACGCAATTTCGACTAAATTTCCTCTAAATTCAACCTTCCTCACATCTAACCCATTAGCTTAATTAGTTCCTAAGCGTATAAGCTGATTGGGTAGTAAGACTTGGTGCAAAAAGATAATATACAATGTATAAAAAAGGTTATTTCTGCTAACAAATTACAAAAAAAGTCATTAACATCAAACATGACGGAGGGGACCGAGCGTTTGCTTATTTTTACTTACAAAAGGGAGAGGGGGTCCAAAATGGCCAAAAATGTGCTTACATAATACTTGAACGCCCCCATGGTTAAAAGAGATAAACAAAATCTTTAATTTTAATTTTAAACTCTCACAAGACGCTAATGTGGGAGTTGATACATGAATAATTGTGATTCTCCTCGTCACTAGACTATTTAGCAACTCGCAATAGTCTCTGTAAAATACTCCCATTGGTTAGTGATTTCTAACCATGGACCAATCTACAGTCTATCTGGATTTTTAGCTAACATATTTCATGAGTGATGCACACGGATACCAAATGTGGGAACGACAAAGTTAGCGTTAAAAGCTTTATGTTTATTCTAGGTCTGTGGCTCTGAATCTTATTATGCTGACGACACATGAGAGTTATTTCAAATAAATGTAGGACCTACTTTTAGTGCAATTTTTTTAACGTGTTTCTTTGCAAACTAAATATTTTATTTTGGAATCTAATAGTTATCATGTGATTTAAATGTCTTATAAGTACGCTTCTCAAGCATAATTTTTCCCTATAACATACAGGCCTCTTAGTCAAATCAGGAAAATAGGAAAGGATAGGTGGGTCGGAGGAAGGGGGGTTTCCTTGCGGCCCGCCATTGATCATTTAGAAGTAAGAGTGGCTCGCGGGTGTTGAAAGGTTGCGCACCACTGGTCTAGACTCCTCGCGGCACACTGAATGTTGATGACACTACGAGAGATTCAGCCATATGTATGACCAGCGAGACTTCTCTCATTTGAAAAGAAATGCCTGTGTGCTTGTGCTATATTCAACCACAAATCAAATTGTTGTGTAAGAAATGACCAACCTCAAGTTACTCATTGATAAACTCAACTCTTTGATTTTAAGTTATCACATTTTTCACTTGGAGTTTGTCGCCTGGTCACGAGATAGTCACTTGCTACTCCATGGAAGGAAATCACTGAAATACTGATGTTTTCATAGAGCCTAACAAAGTATCCATCCATATTTATTATTTTGATGCGTATAGCAGGAATATAACTCGGCGCCGGGCCCCCCATGTGTTCAAGCCGGTACCAGGGGCGGATAACGGACCCCCTCGCTTTGTTCTACTCGATTTCAGAGGTGGCGAAACCTTATTTGTCTGGGGAGTGGGGGTAAATTAGCTTAGCAAACTAAAAGGGAGGTTGAGGAACTTTTACCCAACAGTTTAATAGAAGGGGGGAGGGGCTTGGGGACCCTAGACGAATGTTTTAAAATAATAATCTCCCAGAGGATATTTGGAGTGGCCATCATATGAATTATTTTAAAAAAAACTTCTTTATAATCTATTGAGAGTGGTCTTTCTCCAGAAATATTTTGAAATTTGAATGTCCTTATACTCTGTTTAGAGTGGTCTTTATATTGAATAATTGGAAAATTATATGTCTATTACATCAACTATTTGAAGGGGCCTTTTCCAGACAAATTTTTGAAAACTGGATACCTCTTGAAGCTATGTGGAGGGGTCTTCTTCACCATGAATTTTAATTTGGTGTATCCAGAAGATATTTAGGGGGGGCCTCTTCCAGCTAATTTTGTAAAATTGGGTGGTTTCAGATGTTATTAGGAATTGTCTTAATCGGGAAATAATAATGATTGGATGCCCTAGAAGCTATTTGAAGTGGTTCTCGCCTGGAAATTATTAGCAAATTTGAGGCCTCTAAATTCTAGAAGATATTTTGAATAAGCTATACCCGGGACATTTTTGAAAATTGGATGCCTCTAGAAGCTATTTATAGTGCTATTAACTTTTTATTTTATTTAACTAACTGCCTCTCATTACTAATTGGAGTTGTTCTTCCCTGCTAAAGTTTCTAAGATTGAATTCCTCTATAAGATATTTGATACAATACCATTTTTGAGCTTAACATTCGATAACATCAAAGGGGAGTGAAATAAATATTGAGAGAGGTAGGTTTATTTTAATCGGGAGGGGGGGACACAAATTATCTCTCAAGGGGGAAAAGCCTCCCCTCCTTCTTTTTCCCTGCTATCCCACCACTTTTTGACCTACATTTGTACGTATTAAAAAAATATTTGGTTATTTTTACAAATTAAAATCAATGTACGCAAATTAATTCGTATCTCAACACTGACAATGTTACGTCCAATTTAAAATACTTAAATTGAAATTGAGCTTGATCCACAACACTACCCTTTTCACGCGACCAATTTAATTTAAGTACAAAATAATAGACTCCAAGAATGTTCTGAACACTTTGAAATGAAACACAAGGCTGGACCGAAATAATTATGTAATTGTGACAAAGGCCTGCAAGTTCCGTCTTAAGGAACCCCAGTACTCTTCTTTAGTATGGATAGGCATTTTATTGCTTATACTTCTTTTTTTATTTTTTTTAATCTAGTATAATTTATTTTTAATTTTGTTAATATGAACCTTGGGCCTGTAACATGGTACCAAAAGTCTACCCCTCCTGGCGTACCTGCTCGGTGTTATTTTCAATCAAACTTCTTGAAAAACCTGGACTGGTAGCTTTAATCAAGCTTCAAGAGCATATATATATATATATATTATTTAGCACCGCGTCTTACTACCCGTTCGGGTTATACGCTTAAGTACTAATTACGCTAATAAACTAGGAATTGTGAGGATTGAATTTAGAGGAACTGAACCCGCATTTGATTGGAGGGATAGTTGAAAACCATTTATCAAAAACCACCCCCAGCTCACCCAACCGAGATTTGAACCTCGATCTCGCTGTCCTCGGTAATATAGCTCTACACGACTAGCACGTAAGAGCATAAATAGATGTTAAAAAATACCTTTATGAAAATTACAATAAAAGATAAAGAACAACATCCAAAAACAAATTAGCGTATCGTTTTACTTTTATGCAACATTATGAACATTACTATGATGTGGTCACATTATACAATATCTACTGGTAGTTTAGGCTTATTGATATTTGGATGTATAGACCCTACTTCAACTTGTTTTTTTCCGAAGCTTCGCCCGCGTTAATGTCAGTTTTTAAAAACTATTTCATTTAAACATTAACGTTTATAATCCGAGATTTTTAATTTCTCGCACAGAAAAGAAATCACGCAACGTATTATGGGAGAAATTACTATTATAAAAACTTTGAAGTTGATAAAAGATGTATCTTCAGAACAAAAAAAATAATGTTATGTAATTATTTAGGTTTTAAGATCATACACACATAATATTTATATTAATTGAAGAAAATGAAGTAGTAAAATTTAAGGCATGGCCTCTTTGTAAATAACATAAGGGTTTTTATTGTCAGTAGTGGTAACACACTTTGTATAGATGTTGATAATGTGAGAAACACTAGTCGTGGGAACACACTACGTATAGATGTTATTCATGTGAGAAACACGTGTCGCGGGAACACACTATGTATAGATGTTGTTCACGTGAGAAACACTAGTCGTGGGAACACATTACGTATAGATGTTGTTCCCATGAGAAACGCTAGTCGTGGGAATACACTACGTATAGATGTTGTTCATGTGAGAAACACCAATCGTGGGAACACACTACGTATAGATGTTGTTCATGTGAAAAACACGTGTCTGGGAACACACTATGTATAGATGTTGTTCACGTGAGAAACACTAGTCGCGGGAACCCACTACGTATAGATGTTGTTCACGTGAGAAACGCTAGTCGTGGGAACACACTACGTACAGATGTTGTCCATGTGAGAAACGCTAGTCGCGGGAACACAATACGTATAGATGTTGTACATGTGAGAAACACTAGTCGTTGGAACACACTACGTATATATGTTGTCCATGTGAGAAACACTAGTCGTGGGAACACAATACCTACAGAAGTTGTCCATGTGAGAAACACTAGTCGTTGGAACACACTACGTATAGATATTGTACATGTGAGAAACGCTAGTCGTGAAACACAATACGTATATATGTTGTTCATGTGAGAAAAGCTAGTCGCGGGAACACAATACGTATAGATGTTGTCTATTTGAGAAACACTAGTCATTGGA
>CABFVX010003045.1:4715-51091 GCA_902151425.1 Timema shepardi
GGGGGGGGGGGGGTACCCTTGAGAAAAAAAATCTCCAATCGTGATTCTAACCCCAACATCCCCATAGCCATCAAACTAAACGACTTTGATAATCAAAGAAGTGCCCACCGATGCAGGTGACCCTCAAAAACGATTTTTTTTAAATTGCGTCACATATTACTACCCGTCCAGGCTCTCCGAATTTTAGTTACGCTCGTAAATAAAGGATTATAAAGATAAAATTTAGAGGAAATGTAACCGTATTTGTGTGCAGGAAGTGTGAAACTAATGTTTAGGAAAGCACACCCACAGTACACCTGATTGGTTGAGATTCAGATTCCAACCCGTTCCTCCTCGTGACCACCAAACCAGACTAGCTGATCCTGTCATTTAGACCGCCTGTCAACTGATGGTGTGTTTTAGTCTTATTTATAAAACAACTGTTGTTATCACCATATGAAGAAAATCCACCTATATATTTTTGGGTTGAAGCTTTGATATAGTTTGGCCAACCAAATGTTTTACTATATAAATTATAAAAACACTGATTTTTATTTCGTTACCTACATTCCCACATTATTATTATTATTAGCACCGCGTATTACTACCCATTCGGGTTATACGCACTTACGCTGATGGGAAATGGTAGGGTGATTGCGAGATGAAATGGAGGACCTACAGTTTAACATGGGATCCGAACCATGGTGGAGGCCTGGCATTCCACACATTCACAAGCTGTGATTAATACACGTCTTGTCAGAGGTGAAGCCCACCTTAATATATATATATATATACATATATATATTCTGTTATAAATAAAGTTAATGTAAAACATTTTAAATGTTCTGGGAAAATAACTTAGAGGTTACTTTACAAGCACGTGTATCTCCAACTTTGATTATATCATTTCAACTCTTTGAGATATGAAAATACTTTCCATTATAAAGTTGTAGTGTTATTACACATAAAAAGTTTTATTTAAAATACCGTATGGTCTTAAAAAAATAAGTGATTTCCGAGATATAATGAAGGTTTGGAATTTAAAGAACTAATGCACCCAAGATAATCAGAAAAGTAATTAATTTAGAAACTACAAATTAATGGCTGGAAAAAACGGATGCGGCCTTTTGAAATCTACAAAACTAATAGAAAGAATAAACTTTTTTTTGGTGAGGTAGAAAATTGCAATTTCACATAGAATATTAAAAAAACAACTTAAAATGAATGAACACAAAAACTAAAGATTATCTAAAAGGCAGTTAATTAGTTTTGCGATTACAAATATTAAAGCAGACAGCAGAACTAGCGCTTAGCCAGCGGCGACAGAGCAATTAAAATAAATATCTTCTGCTGATATAGCGCAGTGAAATGTTATTTTCCTTTGTGAAATGCAATTCTCTTTTTCCCAATATTGTTCTGTATATAATTTTGTTTCATGTAATCATCTTCCAAGCCATAATTAAATGCTTCTATTTTTAGGTAATGGAGTGAGAAAGTATTTGCGCTTCATCGATCTATTTATCTATTCGATATATTTGATTGATATTTTTACTGATAAGGTATGAATATTTACATCCCGATATCAAATGGATATCTAAAGAAACAATCACTTATTTATAGTATATTTATTATAATGTAATATTTGTAAGCTTACACTCCGATAGGCTGAATAAGTTTCTACCAACTTGTTTGAAAATGAGTAGACACATAAATATGCACTATATATTACAATCAAAAATATTCTAGTTATATAATATACGGAATAGAACAAATCACATTATAATTCAAATTTGTATTTATTGTTACTAGATTAGTACGAAAGTTCTAATATTCTGAAGGAAATATTACCAACACTGAGTATTCTTTCCAAATTAATACCTACTGTTATAGATAATTTTATTTTGATCTGAGAAGAGTATTGTTTTTTTTTTCTTCATATATAAGACAAGAGAAAATTATAATTACCTTTCATTTAATATCACATTCCTAAGTAAGATGCATTGCACAAATAATAGTAATTCTAATAAGTATCATATTATTGTATCATCCTGTATAGCAGCCAATCAGTAGATCTCGTCCGCATGACTAATATCAGGTGTCTATTCGGGGCCGTCCCCATTGAGCAATTAAAGTCTTCATCATTAGTCGGGAATTTATTTGTTCCTCCTCTTATATCGGCCTCTTCTCCCCCTTTATCCCTCAGCTCCTCCCACCCACGAAAACATCTCTCTCTCTCTTTAATCCTCTGGTTGTGAGTGGGTTTTTTGTTTTACTTCTGATCCCATTACTAAATTATATTTCTTGCCAGACTGGATCTTAGTTGGAGGAATCTACACATTTATTTGTCTATTTGGTTGATTTTTTTTAAGTAGCTTATAACCTTTCCATAGTAAATGCGGATCCTATTAGTTTGGTGACCTTGAACATTTTTTTTGTAAGGTATCCTAAAATTATACGATGAAACCATATAAATATCTTCCCTTGAGTGTGTTTTTCTTTACAACACAGGTTATCTGCATATTCACACTAATGGGGCAGAGATAATCAATACACCATTTAGAAGAAATATCCTCATATTTGCATGGAGGGAGATTGGGAAACTACTTACAAAAACACCCCCATACACTCGACTGGGATTCTACTCTCACCCACCCAGTCATCAACACACCATACAAGACGAGACTGACACCTTTATCTGTGTTCTCACCTATGTGGTTGACTCATCAAAGAAAAGAAAGGTTCCCAAACCTGTGATAAACTAATCAAATGTGTAATAAATCAACGCGGATGTATGTACTATAATGCAAACAACATTCAAAGATAACAAAACATTATCGATAAGAGTGAGAGTTAAGCGTCAAAGGTAAACGTTCGAGACAATATATCCGCTTCACATCTACCCCAAAAGGTTTCATAATTGTTATCAGGTCCAACTACCAGCTATAACAATACAATGGTGTTTTATTTATACATCAGTGACTTTTTATTCCCTTGGAAGTTACTCAAAGCTACCTGCGAAATAATACGTAATTTAATGATTACGTTCGACACAAAAGGCTCAATCCAGAGGTGCCCAAACTTGTACATTATCTCATTTTTTTTAAAATAGATTAATAACGTTCCACCCCGTTTAATTCCCTCTCCTTTTTCTAAAAGTTAGTAAAGATTTAATAAATCAACTTTATTAATAGAGTACCCTATTATTCGTTTCTACTTGACCGTAATCGTTAATTTTATTATAGCTTTGAACATTCTTATGCTTGTAAAAAAACACGAGATGATATAAATAAATAAACCTGAGGGATCCTTGGAATATACTCGTTATTTACCAAAGTTTGGTTAGAATAAACCAATTAGATAAAAATAAAAGGTGACATAACAGTTATAGTCAAACCCAGGATCCTAATATAGATAGGAGAACGTGTTACCTACTAAGCTAAAACTACGGCCATACTTGCGACCTGGTCACTGTCGTCAGGTAGCTGTCACCTATTATATCCACCTGCATATTAAACCAGGCTCTGCATGCTTGCGACCAGTTTGCTGTCACCTATTATATCCACCTGCAATATTAAACCAGGCTCTGCATGCTTGCGACCAGTTAGCTGTCACCTATTATATCCACCTGAATATTAAACAAGGCTCTGCATGCTTGCGACCAGTTAGCTGTCACCTATTATATCCACCTGCATATTAAACAAGGCTCTGCATGCTTGCGACCAGTTAGCTGTCACCTATTATATCCACCTGCATATTAAACAAGGCTCTGCATGCTTGCGACCAGTTAGCTCTTACCTAGTTTAGCCACCTGCATATTAAACAAGGCTCTGCATGCTTGAGACCAGTTAGCTCTTACCTAGTTTAGCCACCTGCATATTAAACAAGGCTCTGCATGCTTGCGACCAGTTAGCTCTTACCTAGTTTAGCCACCTGCATATTAAACAATATTCTGCCTTCACCTTTGTCAAAGTGTATACTTACACGCTTTGTTAATGTGTGGGATGCCAGGCCCCCACCGTGGTTCGGAACCCACGTTAAATTGTAGGTCTCCTCTGCTTTCCACCAACATCATTCTCACGTATCATTCTACAATCTGGGGGTAAAGGAATTCGCCTTAACGGTGTTTCCACCCCAGAAATGAATCCCTCTATAAGCCAGGAAAGCAGAGATAAGATAAGGACGAATGGCCAAGCTCTAGAACATTAGCCCCCTCCCTCTGCCCACAGAATATTCTTGCGATCTAACGATTACACCACAGCAACGAGGAAAGGGAATATTTCATAAACATGGTCTGGTGATGCATAATGTGATTCGACTTCCATTCAAATGTCAACCTCTTCATCACGTGGTGCACCCTGTTTCCAATGACGAGTGACGACTGGGATAAGTAGTCGCCCTTCTATCAAGTGCCAACAACCTTCTATGAGGGTGGAAGAGCGGGAAGAGAGAGGTAAGGCAACTTTTGCCCTTGTGATGGGAAACCGCTCCTAAAGGTGGACGAACCACCTGTTGGTCGACGGCAAAGTTTCGAAAGACAAAGGAAAACCACCGTATTAAAGAATCAATAGAGTATTCCAAGTAACAGCATACCATGATGAAGATAATATCGAAATTAATCATATTTCGCACTTAATTAGATTTTTTCTATCACATAATATTGATATATAATCTAAAACTACTTTTTTACTGACATAAAAACCACGTAGGCCAGGTCTAATAATTTAAAGTTAACATCCTCTAGAATTTTTGAAGATACAAAAATTGTTTTTGAAAACTAAATACAAGACAATTTGCTAATGGACTGTACAAATGTATGGTAGTCTTACAACTTGAAGGTGGTGATTATTTACACCTTTCTTCCATAAACAGTTTTAAAACTAAACATGATCTTTTGTTTGAAATGTTTAATACAAAATAAATAACGATAGATATTTACGTTGTAATAATTGGTCACGAAAACGTTAAAGGGTGGCCTGGTGGTCTAGGGGTAAGGTGTCGGACTTCTGTGCTGGAGGTCCAAGTTTCAATCCTCGGTCCCGGCATAGATTTATATTATTGCCAAACCCTCCCTTCACCTCTGACAAGACTTGTATTAATCACAACTTGTGAATGTGTGGAATGCCAGGCCTCCACCGTGGTTTGGATTCCACGTTAAACTGTAGGTCCTCCATTTCAATCTCACAAGAACACTACCATTACACATTAGCGTAAGTGCGTATAACCCAAACGGGTTGTAAGACGTGGTTTTAATAATAATAATGATAAAACGTTAAAATTAGACAACAGTGAACCAAATGGATTTCTTAATATACCATATTTCTTGCTAAATGAAATGAGGATTCTGTTTTTTTTAACTTGCATACAAAATATACAACACGTGATTTTTAAGCTACTTTTTTCTCTCCACCACATCTTATAGCTTGTTTGGGCTATACTAACTAAACTATCTCGCTGACCTTAAGGAACTCGAAATTTCATGGCCGTCATAACGTAAGCTATCCAATAAACTCTATCCTGAAACACCTTCATCCAATCCCTATCCTGTCATCAACGTCTCATCCTACTAAGGGTTTTTGTATCTTCAAGTTTCTCAACAAAAATTTTGTTCACACGCTTGTCTTCCCTCAAACGGGAAAGATGATCCCCAACCTCATCCTGTGTGCTTTGATAATTCTTAATACGTTTGGGGATGCATACAAACCACGGGGGTCTTCATTATTTAAACTTACCCTTCCTTCTGTATGTTAATGCTTATTATATTTATCAGTAGGCCTACTTTCAACTCAAAAACTCTTAAGCTCTTGCCATAAGATAAGAGTCCGTAAAGAGCAATAGGTATGATTATAGATTTTTTCCTCATTTTAATAATTCCAGACCCGCCTCGGTGGCGTAGTTGGCTAACGCGCTTGTCGTATTGAGCTCGACTGCTGAGGACGGGGAGATCGAGGTTCGAATCTCGGTCGGGTGAACTGGGGGTGGTTTTTACTAAATTGTTTTCCACTCTCCCTACACGCGAATGCGGGTCCACTTCCTCTAATTCAACCTTCCCAATTCCTAATCCATTAGAGTAATTAGTACTTAAAGCGTATAACCGAACGGGTAGTAAGACGCGGTGCTAAATATTATTATTATTATTATTATTATTATTATAAATCCAAACACAAGACGAGTCACGAGATGATAACATATTACAAACGGAATAATAGCAAGCATACATTAATTTTGCCAATACTTAAAACGTGTGTACATGCATGTAACGGTTATTGTGATAGGGACAAGGAAGGTAGAATTCTAGAGAAACTATATCCGAATTTATGTGGAGGGCGATTGGGAAGTTATCGGGGAAATTCCACACTCAATACAACCGACCAAGATTCGAACCCCAATCTCACCACCGTTAATCCAGTTTCAAGCGAGAACTATGCCCTAAACCATATAATCATCAATGCGTGTCAGATAATTTAAGAATCCAATATTCAATTACTGAGTTCAGTGACCGAATCGTCTAAGGCGTCACTCTCGTGTTAAGGCCAGTACACACAGAAAGCTAAGTTAAGTTAAGCTATGCCTGGCTACGCCACACTATGTTTTTTTTCCTTTTCTGTCCAGGCAATTTTTACATCTCCCAACTTGAGCCATCTTACGTTGCGCATGCGCATAACGCACATTAATTGTATTGTTTATTTTCTATGGGTGTAGTTTCTTATCTTACAATAAAAAACAAATTTAGGATGTTTGAAAATAGGGTGCTTGGTAAAATATTTGGTTCAAAAGAGAGATGAGGATACTTGGTAGTGGAGGAGGTTACATAATGATGAGTGGCATACCATTTTATCATCACCAAAGAGGACTAGGATAGTCTAATATCGTAGATTAAGGTGAACAAGACATGGAGCGCGAATGGAATAATCTAGAACCGTATTCAGGGTACTTCCTAACAAACCCAATGGGAAGACTTAGATGGGAGGATAACATTATAATGGAGATAGGGTGTAATGAGGTGTTTTGGATAGAACTAGCTCAAGATAGGGATAGGGTGTAATGAGGTGGACTGTATGGAGCTAGTTCAAGATAGGGATAGGGTGTAATGAGGTGTTTTGGATAGAACTAGCTCAAGATAGGTATAGGGTGTAATGAGGGGGACTGGATAGAACTAGCTCAAGATAAGGGTAGGGTGTAATGAGGTGGACTGGATAGAACTAGCTCAAGATAGAGATAGGGTGTAATGAGGTGGACTGGATAGAACTAGCTCAAGATAGGTATAGAGTGTAATGAGGTGGACTGGATAGAACTAGCTCAAGATAGGTATAGAGTGTAATGAGGTGAACTGGATAGAACTAGATTAAGACAGGGATAGGTGGCGTATATTTGTAAGCGAACTAATGAACTTTCAAGTTCTAAGTGCCATAGAGTAAGTATTTTAATAATAGGTAAGCGATGAAAAATGTAGAATTCAAAAGAAATGTAAACACATTTATAGGGAGGAAGTTTGAAAACACGTGTAGTAAAAACACTTTTAATACGCCTGGTTGGAAATCAAACCCAAGTCTCCCTGTTACCACCCAATCATACCAAACGAGCTTGATGCTTGAGCGATACGACTCTCAAGAAAATGGATAATAAGCTTGAATACTAAATTATTGTCAGTTCAATTACTATTCATCAATTATTGTACCTGATTGGATGGTTTAATTATCTTGTCCACTTCGTCCGTAGTAATGGCAATTGCTTGAATTAATGGACTTGATGAAGCTCAAACAATGCTTACAAGATGTATGTGTCCTGTTTTAAATTCACTCCAAAAATCTTGTTAATTCTTCACACATCATTTAAATAGAGAAACAGCTCAAATTAACATATTTGATTGGATTAAAATAAAGTTTGAATCTAAGTTTTTGCATATGGCAATAAAAAAATACCAATTATTTTAAGCCATTCATTTATTTTGGTGACATTTGTTCAACGGGGGTTAATTTTTATCGTCGAATATGTAAATTTATTAAAAACTATTAGAACACGCTGACACCGGTAATTAAGCAGAGTAAATGTCAGATTTATCTGGTCTGGCTGTCGGTGACGTTAAGGCTGGAACTCGAATATCCGACCGGATGTCTAAAGAGAGATTTTCCTAAATAAGTTCACACATTCACTCAACGCAATCTCAAGTGAATTCTCTTTAAGATCTACTTTCCTCGACCTTACACCATTATCTCAGTTAAAATGTTTTATATCAGATGGGTGTTAAAACAAAAGGCAAAATTTAAAATTAAGTTTTGAAGAACGATAGATTTTATTTGTCTTTGAATATTTTGTTTAAATACTCTTAATTGTTACACTAGAATTTTACTATTCATAGGGTAGTATAAAAACATTCAAAATTGAAAAAAATAAAATACAATTCTCTGCGTTTGTGTTCTTTAAGAGTGCTTTGGTCGAAAGAAATAATCTTGTGTGGATTATTTTTATAGAACACTTAACCTTTAGGTTAGTAGTTTTCAAACTCTCCTCTATGAATTAATTAAATTTAATGACACTAAAAAAATATTTAGCACCGCATCTTACTAATCTTACTAACTGTTCGGGTTATACACTTAAGTACTAATTACGCTGATGGGCTAGGAATTGGGAAGGTTGAATGTAGAGGAAGTGAGCCCACTTTTGCGTGGAGGGAGAGTAGAAAACAATTTATTAAAAACCACCCCAGTTCGCCCAACCGAGATTCGAACCTCAATCTCTCCGTCCTCAGCAGTTTAGCTAACACAAAACTATCGCGTCAGTTAACTACTCCCCCGAGGCGGGTAATCACCTATAAAAGACGTTTTCAATAAAATTAAATGATTGATTTTTTATGTATGGGACCGCGTCTTACTTCGTGTTCAGTTAAACGTCTATGTACTAATTACACTAGTGTGTTAGGGATTAGGTGGGTTGAGCTTAGAGGAGGTGTATCCGCATTTATGTGGAGGGAGAGTGGAAAACCATTTATGGAAAACCACCCTCAACACACCCAATCGGGACCGGACCCCAACTACTCCATCTTCGACCGTCTATTGTGAGAGTGGCACCTTAGACCATGTGCTCACCGAAACGGGCTCTGTTTTTGTTGCTAAGTGTAAGGTATCCTTCATGTGTATGCTGATAGTCAAAGGTAGATCTTTAGAGTAAAATTATTAATAAATATTCACTTCAGAGGACTTTTTTTGTACGTGCTTCGCGTCTTACTTCACATCAGAAATATCCACCTATCCACACACGGATACAGGTATGAGACCATTAGACCTGATGAATCAGAAATATAACACTTTGGAATTAAAAGCACATCAAATATACATTTTCAATAAAACCCTGGGAGTTATTTGTTTCATGACCACAGCTAAAAGGCCTATAGAGCTATGGAAAAGTAAATAATCAAGATTTTTAAAATGAGAAAAATAATAATTTCTTTGTTTGGGGTTTGAAGCATGTGTTAAAGCCGGGCGAGCTAAACCACTTGTCAAACCTGGTCAAATAAAGAATGGAATGGATTCGAACCTTCCCAGAGATTCCAATATGTCTAATTCTGTCCCCAGAGGTCAATCTCGCATTCCTGTTGGACCGGTGTCACGGACATTTGGATTTAATTGGTCGGTCGTAGGACAGAGCGGGGAATCTAAATCGTTTTTCATTATTTCTGGATGTCGATATTGGAAGGCCACAAGAGCATCGAAGAGAAGAAACAGCTGGTGGAATTGAATTGAACCTCCTTTGAATAAGTCGGTAACGCCGGAAAATGTTTAGTCACACATTTCTTAAATGTTTGCGTTGTATTTAAATATTAGTGGATCTTTGCAGTGATGGCTGCAGATTATCGTGTTAAAATGTGTTCAAAACTTTTTTTATAGGAAAGATTCTATAGAATGAAGCCACGCACGACTTTTTAATTAAAGATTTTCCGGTCAAAGGGTGCCAAAGTTCCATAGATTTTCAGTTTCCAAGACTTAATTTAAAGCAAAGCGTATATTTTCCCCCTTCAACCCCGATGAGAGCCTTACAATTATCCCTCTTCCAGGTCTCTGTCTCTAACTGAACTTTTAACAGTTTTTTTGGGGGCGTGAAAGAGATTAATGTAATCCATTATCAAATTAGATAAATACAAAGTATGTGCGAAACTTCAAAAACTTCAACTTATTTTCATATATTCGTTCGTTTTGTCTTTGATTCAAAAGTAGAATTCCTGACTCAACAACGAGGCTTCAAAAAAAAACGCATCATATGTATGTTACTATTTTTATTTTCTGATGTTATTTACATCACTCATTAGTGTTCGTGTAAGAAAACTTAAATAACTGTATTTCATTGTGGGATAATAACTTGATTTATCATTTTAGGACAAAATATATTAATTCTCTTTTAAATATACCCATTTGTAAATTATATTTAATAATTAAGTTTACATTATCATGTAGAGTATTATATTTTCATCCAACATTAAAATTTAAAAAATATATATATTCGGACTTCGATTTGGCATTGGGAATATTTCATATTATTCGATTCAACTATGCTTCGAATTTTAAAAAAAGTGGACTTTTCACATCCCTAATAAATAGGTACCTGCAACAATGAAACCAAAGTTACATTGATCTACTAATTTTGTTTGCACTCTGTTTTTCTACCCGTTTGGTTTACACGCTTAGGCTTATATGGTTTGTAACTATCGGATATAAAAACGCGCCTCGTTTTGGGCGTCAATAATAAAAACTATGTAATCAATCTCCCCGCTTCGGGCGTCGATTGATACACAACGGATTAATTCCTTGATATAAAATGATGTGATGTTTTTTTTTAGGTTGTATAAAGCTCCGTTATCGAGCGCCTATCATCACTGTACGGAAAAGATACCGTGCAATCAGCTGTCTATAGCCCCGTGTTCGAGCACTAATTAAATCGGTATTAATATTATTAAAGAAAGAGAAATGATGATGGCTGTTATTTCACACACGGTTTATTTATATTATACCATTAAATTGCTTGCACATATTTCAATTAAATGTTTCATATAACTGCACACTTGTGATATAGATTTGATTTATATTATAATGTGTTGGACTGTGACTGACTCGTGCGTGAGCGAGGTCCCGGAGATCGTCCTCCTCATCGTCGTCGTCGTCGTCAATTGCAATACTATAAACATACGTACAATGGTATATATATGACATATCCCTTGCATTTTCTCCCCTGGTCAACAATGTAAAAACTAACCAATAGACAGAGTCCTGGCGACACGTTTTGTGATGGCTAGCTTCTTATTGGTATAAAGAAATGGCGTGTTCTGCCAAATACTATGAACTTGTTCCCTTTAACAGGAAGTGACGCAGTTGCGTTTTTACCAGGAAGAAGGTATAAAAAAAATATTTTAGGGGTGAAGTCCTTTTCACCTCATTCTGAGAAACGCGTGTTTGTTCATGAATGAATCTTAAAAGGATACTCTACCTATATTACTTTAAAGAAAAATTACCTTCATCCATGACTATTTACATAATTTAGATTAATCCAAATCAATACATTACAGCTTATGTAGTAGGTTATATTATTTTATTTTATTTTATTTTCCTAAACATTATTTCTTCTTGTATCTTTAAATTGGTTCACGATATGGAAGTTATAATAACAGCACCAAACAGATATTTTACCAATATTCTTTGGTTATGTAAAATAAATTTGCTAGAATGACGGAACATTTTATGATTATTGTAATGTCGTTCTTGTTAATCCGCATTTAAACCAACACAAATGATAATAATTGTAGCTCACATTAAAAGGTTAAACTAGTCAAATTAACGAAATGGATTAGTTTAATTTTATTTCACACATTAATTATACGTTTAAAAATACTACAATAAACTTAAACTATCTTTTGTTAGCCATTTGTCCAAATAAAAGTTCGTATGGATCCTTTTCACGAAATTTTTGTATGCATTTCTAACAATTACGTTTTCTACCATTCCCATGATAAATACCGCAGAGTAAAGCGGTGTTTCTTCAAGAAAACACCGTTAGGAACCCTTATCACACCATGGATAGCACTTAACTTAGGTAAGTGGGCCTAATACAGTTCGTGGTGCTGTTTTCTGTGGAGTTGGTAGGTGAAACAATTTTACCATATTTTAAAAATCCCAAAAAAATAATGAATTAAGAAACAACTAAACTGATTAAAGTGTTGATGTTGTAAAGCTAAGAAGTCATTAAAACGCAGTTCAATATGTTTTCTGGTTTAAGCTTAGTCCTGTATCTAAGATTCCAGCTATTTGACTGTTTAATGGGCTCTTAAGGGCTCCGCCTCAGTAAGCAGGAAATTGCCACTCAGACGTTCAGCTCTAACGCAATATTTAATTTGACGATACGTTATTACAAAATATGGTTTACACCAAAATAAAGTAAAAAGATTGCAAAATGTCTGATTTTCCTTAACATCTCTATATTTTGTGTTTTATTAATAGAAAAAAATTGTGAAAATGTAACATTTGCCCATCTTCAACTACTGTTATTGCATATTTACGAAACCATGAGACTAGGCTTGGTGAAAATGGTTATAGAGTTAATCTTCCTCTACTAAATACAGTATTTTTTATAGGCTCACAAAAGAAAAATTTAACACATTTGAGAACTAGCAGCAAGCTTTCCTCTTTACTTTGCGATGAGAGGTTTACTCAATTTCTCTCCCCTCTTTCTTATTGACATTACAAAATGCGGTTGGAGATGAAGGGCAAAAGGGAGTAAAAGCTTAGATAAAATGAAGAATTCCAGAAAACGACACATACCATTGTATTTTAAGATGCGTGGCCTTACAGCGATTGATACTTTCTCGCTGACCGAGGGGAAATCCTTAAGAGATAGCTTGTATACAGTCGCATATGGTCTTCAAGAACTAATGTTTGAACCCAGATTTGGTATTTTGTGATATTTTGGATATGATGAGAGTGAAACCCACTGTAGTCGAAAAAAAAGCCACATTGATGAATCACTCACTGATATTAATGTTTACCCACTTGCAGATGAGATAGAAACTTGAAATGGGGTAAACTTATGGCTTCTAGCCTGTAGCCGACGGGAAAATTCTAAAAAGTTAAAAATCTTAATTTGTAACCCCCGAAAAAAACTCAAAATGTGGGAGCAACTTTAAAGTCAGTGAGAACCTTTATTTGTAGCTAAACGGTAAGACCTTTCAAAAAAACGGCTCTGGAATTTCATTAGTTTACATCCACCTGCAAAGAAAATTCACCGGGGATTTGGGGGTGGAGCCCCCAACGAGCAAAGCAAGTCGGAAAATATAAAATTCTAAATTTAGCATGTGGGAAAATAACAATAAAAGGTACTATGCGAATGAAAGTTTCATCGAGAAAACACCGATCCGACATACTCTAGTGCAGTGCTAATCAACCGGTGTGCCACGACTCTTTGGTGTGCAGCCATAGGTCATTAGATATTCCACGGGACTTTGAGGGAAGATAAAAGAGAATTAAAAAAAAAATTAAGGCGTAAAAATAAATAATTTTTAATCCATAACCAACATTATTTTTTTAAAGAACACAATTATTAAAATTATAGACATTGAACTTTTAAATACAATCTTAACATTCGTTATTTTAACGTTGCAATTTGAAGGTGTGGCTTGAACCTTTTATCACCTTGTTCAATGTGCGGTAACTAGCCTAGTGGTATAGTGGTCAGTGCATCTGGCTACGAGTCTAGGGGTTCCGGGCTCGATTCCCGAGCTGGTACCTTGGGTATTTTTCCCTTTAGAGGATTAATCTCAATGGTCACCAGGGTTTGGTTAAAACTCTCCTCGGCTTCACAACATCATAATAAGTAATAACCATCATTTCATCATCTCATTATGGGTACGACATGTAGACAACCTCCTATGGTGTACCCTGGCCAACGTTCTGTGCTAACCAAGCGGCTAATAGCGTTCACACAAGGTGACCGAACCTGGACTTCAAAGTCCCTCCCACTCAAATGTGGCATACCATAAAAATAAAATTAAAAAAAGTGGGTCATAAGCTAAAATACGTTGAAAATTGCTTCTCTAGTGGTTCGGATTCAAATGACTGACTGAGGAAACAATCTCAGTTCAAGTAAAAGTTAATGGTATGCGAAGCTTCTAAAAGTCGAAGTTGAAGTCGAAGGCCAAATTTCCTTCGGCTTCGACTTCGACATCTACAATAACCTTCACATATTTAAAAAAAATTGAAGGAAGGATAAAACCTCGATACATTATCAAACGATTTAATTTTATCATACTAAATATTAATTTGTTCAATATTTGATAATTTTAAACCCGTTACTAAACAAAATTTCGACAGTAACTAGTAATTTAACTACCACAACGTAAGCATGGGTCAAAATCGGGTAAGTAAATAAGTTATTAATATTTTATATTACCTATTACCAACAACATTTTGTAAAAAATAAAATTACCTTTAAAGAAATAACACCATGGTTACTGGTATGAAGCAGAGAAAGATCTTTAGTTATGATCTCATCGCAGCTCATGTATAGTCCTTTATATTTTATCTCTTTGGAATTATCTGTGACAAATCTACAAGTTCATTTTAACGCATAAGTTTTTCATAGCCTCTTCACATTTTCTTTAATATTCAAAATAGCTGATACGGAAAATGGGAAACGAAAACAAAATTAAATCTATAATTACTATCAGAGAAATGCAGATGAAAGGACATGCATATGTAAGGTTTGCAAACTAATATTATAAACTCCACGATGTAAGTAACATTTAAAACTTTATTGATAATTTACTAAGTTTATCAGTAAACCTGTGTGCATTAATTATTAATGTAGTCCTTAGGTAATAAGGAAATTTTCCTGGTCCTTGTTATTGGCAAGATCTAGAAAAATAATTAATTCAAAAATTAAAAGTATCGTTAAGTAGCAACAACAAAAATTTAGGTAGCTTCGACTTCGATTTCTCTTCGCAAGTTTCAAGATTCACTTCGACTTTGCTCCGCATTTAAAAAGAGGCCTTCGCACACCCCTAATAAATGTATAAAAGGACACTCCAACAAACAACTTTGAACGTGAAAAGTGAGATCTTACAAAGTACGGGATCCGTAGCTGCTGTGGAATCCGAAGTCAATTTTTTTTTAGGAGGCTCCAGGAAATATATCCAGATCCACCCGCGGGTGCCACGCTGGACAACTACGAACAAGAAGCGTTCAAGTCTCATCGGGAAAATTTTTACTTAAACTTTTACCTAGCCGTTTCAACATAAATAAAAGAAATTATTGATATTAGGAATAGAGGTGAAGATGGTACATTCGGATTAAGAGAGGAAGGAACTTTTCTTTTGGCAAATATATATATATATATACACACAATCAATGAATATGTCATGATTTGACATTCAGCTGTCACTTTTGATAGATAAAATACATACCTACGAAATATTTCTAGTAATAAGTTATAGTAAAATATTATCAATGTTGGCCGCAAACAATGTTTATATTTTTTTAAACGGCCTTTCTTACCAGGAAGCATGAGGAATACACAGTTATAGGTCATATGCGGAAAATCTTTTCCAAGTGAACGGAAGTCATTAGCGGGAGGAATATGGGAGTCCTTCACCCACCCCTCGCCAATTATCCTCTTGAATGTGAAACTATTTGTACCGTGAAGGGTGGTATCCAGAAAAAATAGAAACAACCTTTGGAGCAATGTATGATCATGACTATGATCAATATTATATTATTCGTACCAGTCATACAACTAAATCCGTTACTGAATTTCCCAGTGCATCTAGTGGGCTTCAAACCCCGACTTTTTCCTCAAAAGCTACCTAGTTAAATGAAAGTCTAACACCATAGTCCACTTAAAGACTGGCTTTTCCTATGAAAATGTGGCTCCATTTGTCCTTTCTGCATAAGGGTTTAGGTTAATATATCTTATGTAATGAATCTTTTTTTTCCAGCTTAATAATAGGGTTTAAGATTAACGTGCTTCGGTTGTCGAGTTGTCTAAGGCAGCAGTCGTAACCCACGGCCCGCGAACCGGATCCAGCCCAGTGACTGATTTTATCTGGTCCGAAGTATTAAGCAAACAAACAATTGTGTTCATATTAATATACTATTAACTAATTATTTTACGAGAAATATAAACTTGAAAGTTTGTATTTTTTAAACTGTTTTTTCTATAAAAAAATTGACTATACCTGTGTTGGCTTGGAAAAGGAAGGGGAGGGATGAGACTTTATGGGAAATTACCCTCTATACACGTTGACAGGTTTCGAACCACGACCTCCTCGTTAATTGGCAAATCAGACTAGATGAGCTAGATGTGCTGGTCGCATGATGCCAATGTTAGTTTTATATATCCAATAGTCCTCCGACCCACCTCAGTGGCCGCATGGTCTAAGGCACTTCTTCCACAGTAAACGAGACTGCCAATTATGGGAAGATCAAGGTTCAAATCTCAGTTGGGTGTACTAAGGGTGCCTTTCCCAAAATTGTTTTCCATTCTCCCTCCACCCAAATGTGGGTACAATTCATATAAATTTAGCCTTCCTCATCCATAAACCCATCATCGTAAATAATACCTAAATGGATAACTCTAATAGATGCAGTCCTAAAAAAAAGTCCCGCGTCGAATTTTATATTAATGTTAAAATTAAGGTGGCTTAGTATCCTTTTAGCAAGAGTATCGAGCTATTATAAGTAATCTGTGTGATAAATGATAATTATAACTAAAAACCAGTATCCACTCACTTTATAGTTATATTAGCTTGAGCAGGATTAAAAAATATATTTTTTAAATACACTCACTGGTTATAAAATGTTTTGATTGTATTATCTACGATCTCTTAAAGTAAGTGTTTTAATTTATTTATCTTTCCCCAATTAATGTAGAAAGCTATGTCTTCTTGCCGTCGGTTTGGTCACATTCTAATGAAGTCTAAATTGGTTTATAAAGTCTTATCCATGTATTGGTCTGCTGTTTCCTTGATTAAAGAAATTCTACTCTCATTTTATGAGCACAAGCAATATTTTCAAATGCTGCCACTTATAATTGTTTTCCCCCAAGTTATTGTAACTTCTCATCGCCCAGATGGTGTGCACTTTTTGCCAGGTATACCCTTCATAAAAACTATCCTTATTACAAGGACCCTTTTCCCCAATTTAAAAACAAATTTTATTTGCCTTCAAGGTAGAGATATTTTCTACAGTTTGGATGAAGGGAAAAAAAGGCGGGCTGGAAAAAAGAGGAAAGAGGGGGGAAGGACAAGGTCACCTTAATTTGAAAGAACTCAAACTGAAGCATTACTGTTTTTAGAAATTGGAAAAGAAAATGGATTTGTAATGGCCCAATTTCATGAAGGTTGGTGCTCTAATTCCACGTGGACCCTTCAGGGGGACCCGTTATGGTACTGACGCTCGAACAATCAACGCATTCCTCCTGTTAAGAGGGGCTATCACATGATAGCAGCTCGGGTATAGTGGCAGAGTTTGATCCTGTTATCTCTGACTCAGGACACGATTTGCTATAATTGGCGTGATATTAATACAACTTTCCAGGACAGTTCTAAATCAGTCATTTACTGTAACCTTTTTTTTCTATATAATTATTTTACAGGTAAGAGCAGTGAAATAAACTGGGAATACGAGTAGTTACTTCAGAGAAGGCGTATAAAAACTTGTAAAGTAACTAAATATTGCATTCTTCTTTGATTAAATTCCAAGTCCTAAGGCATCAGATGTAACGCCCTCCATGTTTCAATTCCATTCACCCTCTTTGTGAAGCCATTTCATCATCTGTAGAGAACCAAGATAAAGTATCGTTCAAAAATCAACCTAGCAGGGAAATACGTGCGATCACTGAAATATTACCACGTTGATAGCTATTACTATGTCGTGGTAAACCAGCACACATATCCCAATAAATGAAAAACAAAAAATTATTAGTTTTATTTACTTGGTATTTTAAAATAAAATTTCGAAATTAAGTAGCTACTTTTTAAATTTTACATCCATTACTGTTTTCATTCTGTGGTCTGAGATATATTTTCCGCTACCGGCTAGGTGTTATAATCCAACCTAAGGCTAGGACGGGTACAACATCCAGTACCCAGATGCTAATTAATGATCGAAAAAGGGTAAAACTCAAATTTCAACAAACGATAATTTTTCAGCCATCCTGGGAATCGAACGTGGGACCTTTAGCTCAGTATACAAACACACAACCGACTGAGTTAAGGTGTTGGACACTTTTTAAACTGTAGTTTTAAATCTTGCGATTTTTTTGATTTTTTCCCCCCGTCACAGTTAAATACTATTGAATTATTATTATTATTATTATCACCACGTCTTACCACCCATTCGGGTTACACGCTTATGTACTAATTAAGTTAATGTTAATAAGGATGAACAAGGTTGTAGTTATAGGAAGTCTATCGGCAATTGCGTGGAGGGTGAGGGAAAAATCACCCTCAGTACACCCAACCAAGATCCTAACCTTTATCTCCCGGTCATCGGCAGTCTAGTTTACTGCAAGAGTAGCGTCTTAGACCATATGACCACTGAATTGGGTCGTTTCAAGTTCAAACTTGATTGATATAAGAGAAAATCTCGTCCCAGTGTCTGATTGACAGTCGGTCACAAGTCCAAGGGACCCTGGTTCGATTACTGGATGGGCTGGCGAATGTATTTACTATTTGTATAGACACAAGGCTGAGCTAGTAGTATTTAGCATACTGTCCTAGATGAAGTTAGCTTGTAAGTAGCGTGATGAAACTGCAAAAGAAACAAATGTGATTACATATGCTTGTGTGGGGTTTTTAGAAAGCATACATTTAATACCACAATAAAAAATAGATAAAATGGAACAAACCTCCTGTCACGTGTGTGTTTGGAAAGTATACGTTAAAATACCGAAATAACAAATATAATGGAATAAACATTGTTTCTCGTGTTTGTGTATGTTTGTTCAGAATAGCTAGAATCTATTCCTGTTACCTCAAATAAACGCCATTCCAGGCCGGCTGGAAAGCAATGTATTCCCTTGAGTACTTTCCCTGTTTTCCCACCTTGGGACCCAGATAGCGTGAGAACTATATATCTGATTATTTATACTCAAATGTGCAACATTTTATTTTACTAAGATTACATTAATGGGTTACACAAATTAAGTATTATTTTTAAAGTGTGTTATCTGTTAAATGCAATTTAATTTGTGGAATAAAAGTAGTCTTCTTTTTTAAGATAAAGCATACTTATTGCATTATTGTTCAGAGAAAGGTGAAGTTAAATACGGGTTGTTGATGCACCAAAAATATTTTTCAACTGACTAACGTTTTCCTTAACTTCCGCTACACATATTAATTAGGCTTTTTAACTGTAATGTAATTACCTATAGCATTAAACATATTTTACCAAGATAACAAAGGTGTGTGCACCGTGTCTTAATATCCGTCGGGCTACACATACCCACCCCGTTGAGGATAGGGTTCGAATTTGGGGCAGATGTACCCGCATTCCCGTGAAAGGAGGGTGAGAAACAGTTTAGGGAGGGGGAAGTCCTCAGTACACCCAGCTGGGATTCAAAATCTGATCTTCCCATTCTTTTGTGAGAGTGACGCCCTAGACTATATGATCTTCGACGCAGGTGATAGGAATTAATATAATATTCAAATTTTGGTGAATCTAAGATTACTACTCTACCAAGTAACTGATTAACTTAAATCTCGAATACACACAGCAACCGGTACTCCGATATTTAATTTGTCACTTTGTAAGGAAAAACCTCGATTTCATCATCAATAATGATATCAGAAACCCTTAGAATCGAAACCATTACCCTTTGTTCACGTGGTAAGCAGACGTTCTGTCGAGTTATTTAAGGTGGGGATGTAGGGAATGCGAAAAAAAGGCAGTGTTTTTGCAGTTTTTATGGCAAAACATTTTTTCGGCAAAAATTAATAAGGTATTTGTCAAGTAGCAACGTTTAATTTAAGGTGTGGAAGAAGGGAGGGCGAGTAATCTTACAGTTTTTTATAGAATTACATTTTTTTTTTGCCAAATAGATAAAATATTTCTTCAGTAGCAACATAGAGTTTAGTTTTCTGCACATTCTAATATCAACATATCTTGAATATCTGTTAAGGGTGTCCTGGAATTTTTTCAAAACTATTTCTCTTTATTTAATGAGGTTTGAAAAAACTCCAGGAAACCATTGACAGATATTCAAGATCTGTTGATATTAGCATGTGCAGAAAATTAAACTCCATGTTGCTACTGGAGAAATATTTTATTTATTTTTGCCAAAAAATTGATATTCAATTAAAACAGTAAAAATACCTGCGCTCCCTTCTGCCAAACCTTAATTTTACTCACATTGTGAATATTCAACATGAGCATGGCAGCATTAGATGAGAAACTTTTTATATGAAGAGAGAAAGTTGTTATTAAACCCCAGGACACCTTTGACGGATATTCATCAATTTGCTAATATCACCGTGTGAAGAAAATTAAACTAACGTTCCTACTGGAGCAATATTCTATTTGTTTTGGCTTGCAAAAAATGCTATAAAAACTACAAAAAACACTGCCTTAGCTCGCGTCCCCTACATCCCTACTTTAAGGTTGTCAGACTGTAAGACTACATTTTATTTAGTCAGGAGTTTAAGACGTATGCTGCAAGTGATCATATAAGTACACACACATCTTCTAGTCAGACTGGGGGGAAAAATAACTTACAAAGATAGAATGAGAGTTTCAAGTTCTATTATTTATCAAACAGATATAAACATTAACACCATTTGTCAGAAATTGCAAAAATCACGAATACTAGAAAATAGATTTAGTAACTTTCTGAGATATCAACGAAGAATGGTTGCCATTGTGATCTGACTAACTTATAGAGCCCAAGGTTGAGTTATTTTGTAGATCTTGTGATGACACAAACTTTCTTGTATCGATAACATGTTTATTATTAAATATTATTTTAAAACACTGCCTTACTACTTGTTTGATATTTTCTGTTATAATACCCTCTCACTATTAAGAAATAATACGCAGGATTGGTCCAGCGCCAGAGAATTAGCCTAGAATGCTCAGATGTGGCACTGGAGTGTAAGAATTGGGTTCATATCCCGCCGTGCAGTACAATTTTGTTTCGACATGGAGATTTTCACTATGGTCTTCTCAGCCTATTTTAAAACGATTGATGTTGCATTTCCATTGAATTCACCTTTATCCTAATGGGGATTAATGTGTGGCTCGAAAAGGAAGTAAGACACGTACTACCAGGAATAAAAGCGGGTTGGATAGTAAATGATAGAGCAAAATATTATTACAAGTGCTTCAATTGATCAAATTCAAACCTGCTGTTTCAGTGTAAGAGCTAAAATAAACCAATTCAAGCGACATGACCAGGTGACCATGATTCTCTTTGGAAAATAATGATGCTCCATATTTAATGTGTTTCTATAACAGAGTATATTATTTAATTTATGCTCTTTGGTGAAATGTGATGCTCTTTTTTAAACATTTTTCTATGATCGTGCATTCTCTCATTTTAAAAATTGGCCACACACATCATAAAAACATACTGGTGATAAAATTACTTTGAATTATATAATCCATGTTGGTGGCCGCATGGTCTAAGGCGCTACTCTCGCAGTAAACTAGACTGCTGATGACGGGGAGATCAAGGTTCTTATCTCAGTCGGGTGTAATGAGTGTGGTCTATACAACATGATTTTCCACTCCACCCCCATGAAAATACGGGTAAACATCCTACAAATATAGCCCTACTAATCCCTAAAACCATTAGCGTAATTAGTACATAAGCGTATAGCCCGAACGGTTGTTAAGAAGCGGTACTAAATAAAAATACATCATCCTAGTGTTTGATTTATCTTTTGTTATTTTATACATTTAACTACACTAATGTGGTATGGACAAAGAAGGTAGAATTTGCAGGAAATGTAACCGCATGTGTGTGGTGTAAAAGTGGGAAACTATTTAGGAAAAACAACCTTCATCATGGATTTGAACCCTAATATTTACATCACCATCAAACTTTACTTCATAAGCTTAAAATTTAGTTTTTATGCGCACAAATGCCGGGAATTAAATATTAACGAGATGATTTTTTTTGGCAATCAACATTTTTGGAACCTATGTCTTTGTATTTAACTGTTTTGTTTGCTTTTTTTTATTTAATTAATAACTAAAACTATTCTGCTAAACATTTCTGCTAAATCTTTTTTGGCTTATTTAATTATAAGCTAGCAGGAGTGCATGGCATTGCCCGGGGTAGCCACGCAATAAATTAAGTGACTACTCCAGAAACACTTTTTTTTGCTTCAAACAAACAGAAAATAAGCTTATTAATTTATATTTCTTCTGATCCAGTTTTTAATAAATTTAAAAGAATCAAATAAATAATTTAAAATTCCATTTATGAGGTGCACATATTCGTACACAGCCGACTGCGCGAGATAAATGTATCGCAATGCTCATGACAGACACAAAACTCTTCATTTTATTAATATAGAAAACCAACTATTTAAATGTATATTTGAAAACTTCGAGATGGCATTGAAATGGACCGTTAAAAGCAAATGCCTAATAACGGTTAAACGGCTGGGTATATTAAAATAAAACAAGCATAGAGTTGTCGTTTTATTCGAGTGTGAATCGGCCCTAGTAGGTTTTTCCCCACCTGAGCGTGTGGACCAATAACTATCTTCTTTAAAACCAGGTCTCGATAGGAAGATTCAAATCTGATATCTAGATTACCGATGTCATTTGTTCAGCAGTTGTCACTTTTGACAGATGGTGTCAATCTTGATGGATTATGATATATTTTGAGAAGAGTGGTTACCCAACGTTTAGCCTACATATTTATTAAATGGCTACGGCCAAAGCGTCCAAATTATAAATAATACCTTCGTAGACAACAGTCCAATTTTCAAAGGAATTGCCCTTATTTGACAGAAAGTAAAGCTACTAGATCTACTTTCACGTATCCATACGTCAAGTCATGTGATCTAAAGATATCATTTTTGATAAATATTATCAACTATAAAAAAAACTAATAATAAAGTGTATTATTATTATTATTATTAGCACCGCCTCTTACTACCCATTCGGGTTATACGCACTTACACTAATGCTTAATGGTAGGGCGATTGTGAAATTAAATGGAGGACCTACAGTTTAACGTGGAATCCGAACCACGGTGGAGGTCTGGCATTCCCCACATTCACAAGTTGTGATTAATACACGTCTTGTCAGAGGTGAAGGATGTGTTTGGCACTCAGATAAATCTGTGCCGGGACTGAGGATTGAATCCCGGACCCCATCACAGTAGTCCGACACCTTACCCACCTAGATCACCATGTCACCAACATTGATATTAATGGTGTTATTGTAAAAGTCTTGATAAAATCTTTCTAAAGTGAGCTGAAGGTCACATGACTTTAACCGTATGAGTACGTGAAAGTATATATATATATATATATATTAGCTTTTCTAGCCGGCAGATAAGGTTCGTTCTATGAGAATTTGACTGTAGCAACGAGTTTCTTCTCGTGTGGAATTTAATGTTCATTTCAGTGCCTATGTATCACTCAGAAAATTGTTTGTTATTTAAGACAAATAAAAAGTTTTTAATAAGTACCTACTAGTGTTTGTTACAAGGTTACCTATAGGTAAAATAAAAATAATATAGGCCCTAACATGCAAACAGAATTGTTCAAAATTTAAATAAAATACGAAGTTTTTTTCCCAAAGAGTATGTTTGAACTGTTTTCAAAATGATTATTATGAAAACTGAATTTATAAATGCTAACGTCTTTAAGTAATCATCCTCAGTGGTGATAAAACAGTTTAAGGCGTCAATGTTGCCAGTCTAGACTAGATACGCCGGTGGAAAACGTGTGTTCAAATATAAGCATTGTATTACGTTTGATTGGCTTGTATTGGTTTTATTTTTCTATAAAATATATTTTTTGTTCCAGAACTGAACAAAGCTTCAACTATTAAAATGACATAAAAGCCAAATCTGAAAAAAAAACTTTAGTCATGGAATATATTTCATAAAATATTTGATAAACCTGGATTAACAAAAATTAATAACTTTCAAACGGTTTGATTCCAAACAATTATCTTTGTTTTATTGTTAAAACCCATATTTTATTAAGTAACTCACATAAAAATTGCAAACAAATTAACTAACAATTTCTATTATATTTAAGACTTTAATTAGCACAAGTGTTTCAAGAAAAAGTTGGGTGTTCCACCTTAATATATGTTTCTGTGGTTTTTATCATCCTCATTCGCAGCTAATGCTGATGAATTTCCTTTAAGGTACCCTCACTATCACAATCCCTTAACTTAATTCATCAATTTATATCACTCACCACGTCTAGGTTTTCGGTATTTAATTAAGCTAGTGGGGAAGAGATGAGGTAAGTAAATTTGAAAAGGGGTGAAGGGTAGGGAGGTGAGTGAGATTTGAGCCCATGGCTTACCCGTCACCTGCAAACCTGACTAGATGAGCCTGAATTTTAGTCAGCGTGTCCGCCGATGAGGATAATTTTTAATTGTACATTTTAAGGAGAATCGTACCCTTTAACAGATGAAATGTTCCCCCTTAAAACAAACGGCGGCCAGATTGTGCTAAATTGTCGTGTGTTGTTTAGGGTCGCTTCGGAAGCGATGATAAAACCGCAGTAGAGGGCCGATCGGTTTATAATGGTATTCATAGAATGTCGGTTGGAACGGCGATAAATCTACATTTACCTGCCCTTCCCCCACCCCCCGATCCAACCCTTTGTTTGGGAAAGTTTTAAACTCCCCACCTCACCGGACTCACGTGTGTGTGTGTGTGTGTGTGTGTGTGTGTGTGTGTGTGTGAGACCAACATTACTCATGTTGGCTTTTTATCGGTCCACAACAGGAAATTGGCTCATTCTTTTCATGACGAGCTGGATCTGATTATGGCTGAACGAGCCTCCGAAATACGAAACATCCCTTTATCTCTCCACTCCCTCTTCCTCCCCTTAGCCCACACTCGGAGAACTACTTATTTATCCCCGCATCGGCTGACGCTTGGTCTAACGTGCTAATATAGTGTTGGACTAAACTACTGAAGACGGGAAGATCGGGGCTCTATCTTGGTCGGGTGCACTAAGGCTGTTTTTCCTTAAGCTGTTTTCACCTCTCTCTAAGCAAATGCGGGTATATATACTCTAAATTTAACCTAACTAATTAGTGAACAAATACATATGTGTATAATTCAAACGAGTAATAAGACGCGGTGCTTAGAAAATACACTCTAGTTCATTAGTGCAATTAAAATGTAGACAGCCCAGACGTATGATATGGCACGGTGAAAAGAATAAATTCTTCAATTTGGCAGGACTGCGTTTGGGAGCTGTCCTTCAGATGGTGACCGGTTCTGAATACCTAGGTTTCGAGTGCCGGTTGAGCCTCGTCTATATACCCCTTAAGCTCCGTAACTTTACAGTCCTTGAAGTCCGTATGAAATACAATTATGTGCACTCTAGCCGTGCATTTAATTACGTGATATCTTGTTGAGCAACGAGAAAATATAGTACTTTATACAATCATATTCGTCGAAATAAAACACTTTCAATCAAATCTATAAACACAACATCAATATTTTCATAACAAAATTTTATTTTTCGTTTAATTCTATATTATATATAATATTGTATAAAGTTTTACTTAAAATAACATTTTCCTTAAATTTTTAAAGCCTTCTATGAATTGCTACTAGAGGAGATAAATTACACTGGTGTTCCTGTGATTGGCTTTCCATATACAGTTGCCATCGACAGTCCTAAGTAAAGTTAAAGTTGACCCAAATTCTACGGAGTTCTAAGTACTAAGGACTTACAGAACGATACTCTGTAGGAAGAGCGATCGGTTATTGTGGAGACGATATCTTTTTATGAAATGAGGACCTAACTGTTACGAAGTAGGTAGCCTGGGCCCTTGGGTGTGATATGTTCGTTTTACCGCAGGTAGACCGTTCTGGGGATGATATTAGTTGAATCTCTACAGGTTCGGAGTGTTGTGTAGGTAAGTCACAGGTAGGAAAAGTGATCATGTATCCATTCGCCAAACCATGTGATCTCCAAGAACATAATATGTTGAGATAGCTTATGGTTAATTTTGGCAGTCAATTTTCACAGAAAACAATTTGTTTTGCATGTTTTTAAAATGTTTTTTTACATTATTGAAGCACTAACTTTTGGAAATAACCTTTTAGATGTTTCATTTTGTGGGAGTGAAGTCTATGGTTCACTTAAAAATACTTTTGAAACGAGAGCTTCTAAATGGCTGCGTTCTCTTTGTAAATTAAGATGACGAACCACCTGACCAGGGCCGTTGAATATGTCATGCAAACAGTCTTGGTTGTGTCTATGCACCCCCCATACGTTTAATTTTGAAACTAATATTTTATATGGCTCTTTCTCTAAGCCATAAAAATACATTTATTTATTTTGGTGGCCAATTATTACAAGATAAGTGTGTATTATTTCATATAGGCCTACAATAGTATCTCTTGTTGCCACAACCACGAAATAAAAAAACCTAATTTGTTCTGACCGCTGCGTATCATTAAGAGTGCTATATAGTAGAGCAATGAGACGCGTTGCAGACGTTAGAATTCCCGCATTGTTTAGTAATAATAATATAATATTTAGCACAGCGTCTTACTAACCGTTCGGGTTATACGCTTTAAGTACTAATTACGCTAATGGATTAGGAATTGAGAAGGTTGAATTAGAGGAAGTGAACCCGTATTTGCGTGGAGGGAGAGTGGAAAACTATTTAGGGAACCCCCCCCCCAGTTCACCCAACCGAGATTCGAACCTCGATACAAATCTTAAATTGTACATTCTATGCACAGAATAAATAAGCACTTCAATACATGACTTGGCAAAATAACAGTTCCGTACACTAAACGCAAAGTGCCTGTCGAACACACATATAAATATATAATAATTTTAGGCTCCACTGGGAATATAAAACTGGGTCCCTTTGACCTGTGTTGGTCCGCCTTAACCACTCAACTGCGATTACGTTTCAAACATTCAATTGACTGAGAACTACGATCCACCAATCAAATAAACTTTATGGGTCTATATAGCTATATTTAATATTTATATATTCACCAAATCAACATACACCAATTATGGCTCCCATTGAATTGGAGCTTTCCCTAATGACATGTTCATTTATTATTTGGGGCCTGGAAAATGAGGGGGAGGGGGGAATTAATGAGTAATATTAGTGATTATATTTCCAAAATATCCTTTAACAAGTAGCTTTAAGACCATTGATGGTGCATATAACAAGTAGATGTAAGCGCACTGATGGTGCATATCACAAGTAGATTTGAAAACACTGATTGTTCATATCACAAGTAGATTTTAAAACACTGATTGTTCATATCACAAGTAGATTTGAAAACACTGATTGTTCATAAAAACACTGATGATACATATAACAAGTAGATTTTAAAACACTGATTGTTCATAACAGAAGTAGATTTTAAAACACTGATGATACATATCACAAGTAGATTTGAAAACACTGATTGTTCATATAACAAGTAGATTTGAAAACACTGATGATACATATAACAAGTAGATTTTAAAACACTGATTGTTCATATCACAAGTAGATTTGAAAACACTGATTGTTCATATCACAAGTAGATTTGAAAACACTGATTGTTCATATAACAAGTAGATTTGAAAACACTGATGGTGCAAATAACAAGATGGACTGCCAGCTCTGAAAGCACCTATAGCAAACAGGGCTGGTAGTATGTACTGTACTTTGGTGTTGGAGGATGGAGTTTAATCCTGATCTAGCACAAAAACATTTTTTTATGATAAGTATATTTTTATATCCTCCTTTCATACGGATCACTATGTATTTCCTGTTACTTATCCATCGTAAACTAATTTCACGTATCTGATCCAAACTACTTTGGTAGTTATATTCTAATCTATTTTATTTGGTAAATTATTGTGTTCTATGATAAGCCTTAGTGGAAAGATTAACAATATACACTCGTTGTTTAACCTACTTTGACATTATTTATCTTTTAAATATTTTACGTAAGACTTACATAAAACTTTTAAAGTGTCAAAACAATGGCGAAATATTCCATGGTTTTCAAAAATGTTTGTTTAGCTATGTTAAAACAATTTTGCGATAAATAAACTTATGTATAGCCCCATTTTTTTTCTATAATCCTTCTGAAAAACCTATCTTTCTAATACACGCATACTATCGTATCTAGTAAGATTTTGGTAGAAAAAAGGCCTTTCAGATGATTATTCCTAGTTAAAGTGGGATATAGGTTTGCCGATTAATATATATATTCTTTTATTATTATTATTTAGCACCGCGTATTACTATCCGTTCGGGTTATACGCTTTAAGTACTAACTACGCTAATGAATTAGGAATGGGGAAGGTTGAATTAGAAGAAGTGAACCCGCATTTGCCTGGAGGGAGAGTGGAAAACCAATTAGGAAATGTCTAACCTCGATCTCCCCATCCTCAGCATTCGAATTCAACACGACTAGCGCGTTAGCCAACTACGCCACCGTGGTGGGTTATAGCATATCCTCTTTGTAATGAGAATAAATATACCAGATTTGTCTTGGGAAAAAAAATCTCTTTGTAGCATTAATGCTGGGCATTGGAGTCAAGAAAAATTTGCTGAGCCTAAGAAGATATTTATAAAAAAAATTGATATTAAAAAGTGAAGAAAATTGTCTATGGTTCAGAAAGGTAGTACTTTTGTTTTTAGTGATTACTTTTTTTTTATGTATAAGTGGGAGGGGCTGACAATTATTTGAAGAAAGGGGTGGAAGAGAACTGCCGAGTCTCCTCTAACGCAGTAAGTGTATCGAGCGCCGGTAGAAAGCGCTAGTGCCGTCGCACCGCGCCAGTCGTATGGAGAGGGACATTCGAACTCCAAACAGTTCGCGCTGAACAAGTACTGAGCTCAGTTCAGTCCGGAGCTGGTCGGTGAACGCGTCAGGACGTTTATTCGTGCTCGGTATTTACCTTGCTGTTATCAAACGAATTAAAAGTGGGCGATGGTTTGAAGACGTTAAATACATTCAATAAAACAACGCCTATTTGTTTGATTAATATATAATAACAGTGAGTTGTTACGTGCGAACTACCGAATAGATTTTTCTACACTTTGCAAACTTTATAGACTTCGAAAGAGACGGGTTAGCGAATTGATAATCTTTTCAGTGAAAATATCAATTGTTCAACAATGCACGTGTTTATGTTGTGAATATTTGTGCATTGCATTTTGGTGTGTCTCACTAGATTTGTGAATCCACTATTTAAAACACCGGTGCAATCAAACATATATGCATTGACAAAAGTTTCGTAACTTATTGAATTAAACCACTTTATATTATGTTTAAATATAATTATAATAAATGTACTATAGTTGTTTTATTTTTCGAAAGATAAATTGTTTTTTCTTGTCGAAAATTAATTATAAAAACGTCACATGAGAATAGAACATTTGTGAGCGAACAACCAAAGTAGTAATTACTTCGGCGAATAATTTACAACTTGTAAAGGTCGAGTAGACAAGAAGTAAAAATACTCGTCCTGTGTTTTGGACTTATTTACGGTCTCGTATTTCACTCTGAAAATACTGCCCTCTCCAAGTGTTTTATTTCCTCTGAACTCTCAGTAGAACAGAAAAGAAGACTTACTTTTGTGTAGGGTTGAACCTGGCTTATCTTGTGGACAGATAAACAATTTATCGTAACAAATTTATAGTGTCATATAAAACGTAAAAAAAAACCATCTAGATCTTACCTACTACCACGTTGTGTGGGCATACAAACCAACCAATTTTGGTAAACATAGTGACAAGAGGAGTCTTTGTCTTCCTTTTTTAAAAGAACAAATAACACTTCTAAAATAAGAATAATAAACCAACCGAACATATAAGTTTTGTCAAGTCAGGACACTTGAACAAAACAGAGGGGCCAAAGTTGGAAGCTTAACATTATTTCTAAAGGACTTAAAGATTGTTGTTAAGTAAACAAACATGTTACATAGTTGAACAGAAGTGTGTGTCGTTGACAGCCTGTTAGTTTTCGTCGCAAGCACTTGAAGGAGACTTTCTCACGTCAGAGATTTCGAGTGTGGGAAGAGTTGACGATCGGCGTTTTCCCTTCCCATCCTCGCCGTCGTGTGAGTGGCTGTCGCCGACCAAGCGAGGACCTTCGCTGCGAAGATGGCAGCGGTAGTTTGTACCAGTCGGCTGCTATTGTTGGCCGCAGCCCTTGTGTGTGTCGTGCTGCCCCGTTCCGACGCCACGTCTCCCCTTGGGACCGCCACTGGTCACACTCAGCAGGAGATTGGGTCACCGCTCAGGGTCGCGCAATGCAGGGCGCAGTGTCTCCAGCGGGTGAGTTCTATTATTTGGTCACAACTCTTGGGACCTTACGATTATTCGCCCCTAAGCAGTTTATCACTCGTGTTGGTAAATGTGTGAATATTAATACTTTCTGGTATTGTTTTGTTGCAAACTACATTTTTTTTTAAGTACTGGTACTAATCTGCACACTAAGACTACCTGTCACACTCTTATAATTAGTTCAAGTGGAAAATATATATTTCCGTCCCGCTTCTATTCCCATTTAATATTTACGTGCGGACAAGCATCATTGGCGACCTTCCGGTAGTGTTTAGTGGTCCGGCCAAGAAGTAGGAAATATTGGCAATAACTCTAACTACGTGATACTAAGTGCATGAGACTATTTTTTGGCGAGGTTCATCTTCTTGTTCAAAATGTCTAAATTATTTGCGCTAAGGTTGGATGAATAGTGTTAAGCGCTCAGACTTCGTTAAAAGCTAGTTCATTAATTTTGTTTAGAAAGATCACGTTTAACCCCTTTATCAGGGGTAGTAATAAAATAAGGTGTATATAACTTTATCAAATAGTTTATTTATTCTATAACATGTAGAATCATAATCAAATAAAAAAGTAAAATGATTGTCATAGCGTGACTTTTATTTAAACACGTGTTTAGGGTTATTAAGATTGTGATGAGACGCATCCATGAAATTTGGTGTGGCGGACACAACATCCACGTAGAAGTGTTATAAAAATAAGATGATTAATTGTATTGATTATTTGTGTAACGATATATTTGATATACGAATAAATCCTATTTTTTTGTAGGTTATTTTGTTTATAAATGTTGTTACACAATTAAGAAAATGTTTACACTGTTGAGATTATTCAAAGTCTGTTCAATAAATCTGGAACTCATCCCAATCTATGTCCACACAATTAGTATGTATATAGTCCCTTATCAGCGGTGCTTACATCACTTGACACCCCTTGATAAATAAGGCGTTCTGTCTTCCTCTAGGCCTACATCCCAATTACAACGCCCATGCCGGGGATTCGAGCTAGGAGCAGGGGATAACCTTTAAGTGGAATATCGCGTTAACCACCCCTGACATAGGGATGCACCGCGCTGGTAGCTGAGCGGACGTTTTGGAGGATATCGCTTGAATAAAGCGAACCAGTGGCTCGCGTTCTATTCGGGGCCCAGACGCGGACAACTCAAATTGATCTCAATATGGCTGTCACGCAACCAGTCGAGGTGCGTGCAGGTACGCTAATTACCTGCGTCGGTGGTCACGTGGAACAAGGCACTGGGCTGTCGATGACTGAGGGAGGAAACTGAGGTTCCAATCTCGGTCCGGTGTTTTGAGGATCTTTTTTCCTAAACTATTTCCGAGTCTACACAAAATGGCGGGGACATTTTCCTCTAAATTTTAGCTTATTGACCCGCAACTCGTTAGTTTAACTCTGGTAAACAAACACAAACGTAATAAAGCATGAGATGGATAGTAACGTATCTGTTCGTAAAGATATCAATAAATGTTATAATTTATTTTATAGCACCACGTCTTACTACCCGTTTGCTTATGTACTAATAACGCTAATGGTTTTCACGGATTTGAAAGGCCATATTTAGAATTGTACCCGCATTTGTGTGTAGGGAGAATGGAGAAACATTTAGGAAAAACTACCCTCTCTACACCCGATCTAGATTCGAACCCCGATCTCCCCGTCATCTATTGCGAGAGTAGTGCGTTAGACCATGCGGCCACCAAAGCGGATAAATGCTCTACGGAAAACCATAAATAACATTTTGTTTATTAAATATATAATATGCAGCACACATTGAAATTTTGACCTGAAAACGGATTATAGTTTTTATGACAGGACAGGACTGTCACGCGCCTGGAAAACACCGGTAAAACATGAACTAAGCACCCTGATTCAAATATGTTTTACTACCCCTTAAACAAGGGCTGTAAAGTCACAGAAGATGTATTTGCCCTCCAATCTTAAATAGTTCTGTTTAAACATAAGTTACATGATTTCATATTTGTCAATTTTATAATAAAAAAATAAACATTAGGAAAATACAAGGAATTTGGTAGTAAGAAAATAATGTCAACCGTGTAGGAGAGAACTAGGCCTATTTTGTGTTGGCAGTAGCGATGTGTTATCGAAAGAAAAGTATCGATAATGTACTCATTAAAAGTATCGGAATAGTAATAAGAACTTCAACTTTTGCATCATATTGTATTCTTGTATTTATTTAAACACTGAAAATTATAGTGTTTTTTTAAAATGCTTTTTCGCTATCCTACTTCTTAAAAAACTTCTATTATGCATTTCTGGGAGGTGCCATTCGTCGTTTTAACAAGATAGATTATTATTAACTAGAAGAAGAATATTGAGAAATAGTGTCATTTGTTCGTCTTCCTCATTCCACCCTAGAGACGTTTAATCCCAACATGAGTGAAGATAGCAAGAAGGTTGTTTCTTTCGATACCGGAGTGTGAGTACTAATATCAGTAAAGGTATGGGGGTAAAACTATCGAGTAAAAAAATACTAGTATCGAAAGGAAACTATCAATATTAGTTAAGTATCGATACGTTTTCGCATCCCATCACACACCTTAGATGAAATACTGATGCATACGGAACCTATTACTTTTAGGCTATTTAAAAAAAAGCCAAACAAACCTTTATTTTTATAAAAACGAGGACTTCAAAAGTGTGTTAGAAATTTATTTTGAAAACCTCAATAATGCTGCTTGTGATAAGAAGGATTAGTAACTAGAGTTACCCAGGAGTGGTATTTTATATTTAGTAATAGCTCTTATACCTAAGGGTTATTATTCTTGTACGTAGGGGTTTTATTTATGTATAGGCCTATTTTGGTAACATATGTTACTCAAGGGGAATGATAGTTTGGTGGTCTTGAATTGATTCTAAACGTATACACGTTCTCTCAAACTATATCCCACACACATTTGAGTTAACTTCATCGAACACACATTTTTAATAAATTGGTAAACCACACTAATTAATATCTAAACTCCATCAAAGGTATTTTGCTCGTCACGTCGGCTTTTCTGAGTGTGGTTTTACAACTCCGCTCTAGGGGGGGAACTTGTTTTAAAATTCACCCTAATCGACAGTCCATTTTTCATAGGACACGTTTAGAGAGAGAGAATGTATTAATTACTTTCATACTAATACAAATTATATTAATATAAACATGTTAAAAGTAAAAAAAATAGAATAGTCAAATGATTAAATTCACAAATTGGCGTTATAGATTAATATTTTAGTAGAGGCAGGACAGAAAATCTGGTGCAATGTGCCTCTTGGTGTTAAAATAAATAGCCTAAAACTAAAATAAAACTGAAGTCGTTACATTGAGATAGTAAAAAAAAATAATAGTAAGAAATTGTATAGCCTACGTACTAAATATCAAATCAAGGAAAAGTAAAGATATATAGGCCTAAAATACATAACTATAAATGTGACAAATCAAACCCTGATTTTGGTAGAAAGATCAATGTTAGTAACTAAAGCAATTATAAGATAATCATACGTTATCCGCAGCTGTTAATATTTATAGATATTATCACTAACATAAAAATAAACACTAATAATATACTAAAACTTTATCAACGTTGACCATACAGTGTTTGTATTTTGTAAAAGTCCCTGCCTACGAAAACCGACCTGAAGGGGGAGGGGGGGCGGGTTCAGTTTCTAATCTTTTATTCAGTATTGACACAACAACGTAGCAGCCCACTAATACATTTATTAATTTGAGGAATTTAGCGTGCCCTTTCTGAACCAGCTGATGGTATCAGCACACGAGAATTTCTAAGAGTGAGAGCGAAAGATTCAACACATTTCTACACATTTTGTCGGGAAATATATTTTCACACACTTTCCAGGGTTCTTGTACATGTCACAGCCGACACAGGACCGACGGCTTTAGTTACCCTCCGAAGGAAGTTGTGCTACGGAATTTTATTGCTCAAGAAAAATCTGTCGACACCCGCTGGGTTTTGAACCCATGAACATTGGCTTCCGGGCCTTACCCAAAGACCACTACTAGCAAGTACGCCTATTCATGTCTGTTAGTCCCTTGTTGCTCTGTGCAGTGTTGTAGCGGTCGAGAGAGGGCACGATCCATCATACCAGGCCGGTCCTCTGCTGTGTTGCCTGGTAGAGGGAGGGGGGGGACACAGAGGGGACAGGGTACATCCCGTCACATGCCGCGCTCTGGTGTTACCATCATACGTGTCATTTAGACCAGTGCAATGGTTACAAACCCCCTAGTTAGAGTCGCGGTCTGGCTGACCAATTCTACAGTAGAAAAAAAAAGAAGAAAGGAAGGAAATAATAATAATAAAAAAAATCCCCCAAAGGCCGGCCTCATCAGGGTGGGGCGAGGCGTAATTTTAGATTGGTCCGAGCGAGGGATGGAAATATGCAGGCTACACGAGTATAAATATTAAGTAGTCTACACGCGTACATCAAATATGCATCATAACACAAAACAAACATGACGCAAGCGAACGAGGTTTGTGTCTGTTTCAAAATGAAAAGAATCTTATTTGATACCTGTGTGTTAAGAGACCTGTGTGTCTCGGTGGCTACATGGTCAAACGCGCTACTCTCATGTTGGACTAGACTGGCGATGACGAGAAGGTCAACGTTCAAATCTCGGTCGAATGTATTAACTTTTTTTTCCAAAATTGTTTTACACTCTCACTTCACACGAGTTTGGCTACACTTCCTCTTAATATAACCTTCCTCATCCCTAAAACCATTAGCGTAGTTAGTACATAAGTGTAGAACCCGAAAAAAAAAGAGACGCTGTGTGTTATTATGACAGAAGTTAAAAAGGTTAAATTATTCACCAAGGAAATGTTTGGACTTATTCTTTTAACCGGTTAAATGTCACGTCAGTTTCATATTTCATGAATTACTATTTCAATTGATCATTTTAACTTCTGTTTACAAAAAAATACACATATTTTTATAGTCAACAATGTACGTATGGTTGTATACAGACCTTAACTTTCAAGTTATGCTTTTCATTATAATATAGTTGATAAAATAATTGCTTGTGGATACAATTATTTTCATAAATCATGTTTGTCAGATTTTATAAACAGATACATAGTTTAGGAAAAACTTACCTACAATTTTATAATTGGAAAACATCAATGTAATTATCACGACTAAAATGGCGGTTGATTTAATTTGTATGCTTTATGGATGACCTGGCGGTCTAGGGGTAAGGTGTCAGACTTCTGTGCTGGGGTCCGGGGTTCAATCCTCGGTCCCAGCACAGATTTATCTGATTGCCAAACCCTTCCTTCACCTCTGACAAGACATCTTGTGAATGTGGGGAATGCCAGGCCTCCACCGTGGTTCGGATTCCACGTTAAACTGTAGGTCCTCCATTTCATCTCACAATCACCCTACCATTACACATTAGCTTAAGGTGTGGCAGAAGGGAGTGCAAGTATTTTTCAGTTTTTATAGAATATAAATGTGTTGGCAAAAATTAATCAAATATTTATTCAGTAGCAACATAGAGTTTAGTTTTCTGCATATTCTAATATCAACATATCTTGAATATCTGTCAATGGTGTCCTGGAATATTTTCAAAACATTTTAATTAAAGAGAAAATGTTTTGACAACATTCCAGGACACCCTTGATAGATATTGAAGAACTGTTGATATTAGCATGTGCAGAAAACTAAACTTGACATTGCTACTGGAGAAATATTTGATTTATTTTGGCCAAACAAATGTAATGCTATAAAAACTGTGAAATTAGTCGTGCGCCCTTCTGCCGCATCTTAAGTGCGTATAACCCGAACGGGTAGTAAGACGCGGTGCTAATAATAATAATAATGTATGCTTTATCTAGGGCTGGCTATTTACGTCTGGGACTGCAACTCTTGCGAACTCTATAGACTTCCAGTAAAACCTAATTTGTTTTAACCTTTAAGGATCGCATATATAGTTTAGATTCGGACATCAGTAAATTCCCATTAGACCTTATCTACTTGTTATTTGTACACTGTTGTCCGAAAATGCATCCACATTGCGTTAAAACAAATGGACACATTTTTATTTGTATAGGCCCCACATCTTTGTCCTATTTTATCATAATTCTGTCAAGAGAACTGCTTGCTATATAGTGCGAAATTGTTTTCTATGCTTAATAATAAATTAACGTAAAATTGATGAAAAAGATTTTTTTTTTCTAAAACCAAACTTAAGACTGCCTAAATGCGACAATATCCAAGTTATATAGACCTAACAACCAAAATATCTACTATTTTAAATTATAAATGGAGCACGTGAGATATTAAATATCACAGAATATATAAGACAATTGGTATCAGGCCCAATTTGTCAATATTTTAAGAACCTAAACATGTTAATTGTGTGTCCATTAAAATAAACATTCTTTGTTAAAGATTAATTCTGGAATTTATTCCAATGTATAATCCTATTTCATTCTCCAATAAATAGTATTTTATTTACAGTTTATATAAACATACATTAACGGACCAACCTCGCATATCAAAACCCAAGCCAATTACAAATTCTGAAATACTTTCCAATATTTAGTGCCCAGTTGATGTTTAAATTTCCCCTTGCAGAAATATTAGCTTTATTAGTAAGCTCTGAATGGCAATATAACTTTGAGCAAGGTTGAAATGAATCACACTCATTAGACTAACCGCATTTTGAAACACATCACTATGATTTGCTTAATTAGTACCTCAAATCTGATAATATAAGAATTGTCCATTTGATTTTAAGGTTTATAACGGCACTATTTAGTGAGCAAGTTTATCTTTAGCTTCATCCGGGGACTAAATCTGAAACACACAAATATTGTGTTGCTATTAATCGTGAATGAAATAAGCATAATCTAGGAAATCTTAACCCTCTTCAAAAGCCAGTGTTAGTGTTAATGTGTCGCGCTATCTAATTGGTTTAGTTCAAAGATCTGATACTTGTCGGAAATTATAGGCCTACAGCAGCTAACTCAACATTTCAAACAACAAATAAAAAGTATTATTGTTATATTTATTTGAGGTAATTAACTTACACTTTTTGAACCTATTGATTATATTATCCCACGAGAGTGTTTATGAGTGAGAACGAAAGAGTTTACCAATTTTGCCCGAAAGATATTTACTCCTACCTTGCAGGGTTTTTTTTACATGCCACAATCAACACGGGACCAATGGCTTTACTTTCCCTCCGAAGAAAGTTGTGCTACGGATTATTTCTTCCCAGATAAATCCGTTGACCTCTGTTTCTGAGGCGGGAACTTTACTGCAAGACTACTGAGGTTGACACTATTATTTATTTTTTAAATTCCACAGCAGTGATCCTTAGATAATTCATATCCTAGTATTATTGTCATCCGAAACTAAAGGGAGTAGCCTATGTTACTCTTGGATGGCTGTGAGCCTTTTTTACCATAATGCCATCCACTGGCGAAGTCTTGAAGGTGACACATCTCTTACGGACTATACAGCCAATTTTTCGTAGGAAGGGCCTTATTTGACTACTAGAAAAGATTGTAGATTTACTTTCACGTATTCATACGTCAATTCATGTGCTATTCAGCTAAAACTTTTTATATTCATTATCAATACTTATAAAATAAATAATATAGGTACTAAAATGTTATCGATGTTGGCTGTAAAAGATTGTTTTTTATTTTCTAAAAGATACTTTATTTGAAAATTTAACTGAGCACTCCTCTGATGAATTCTGATTTCTCAAGTGATTCTTATCACACTCTTCTGTAAAGTGAATGTTTCACTAAAACAAGCAGCATGTATACCACGAGAGGATAATACTCTCCACTTTTATACAAAGGCGTTGTAACTTATGTACTTGAAGGTGACCTCTAATGAACTGTGGGGTTTTTAATTTACTCGACGGGTTTGCAAACACTTAGTGCCTAATTATGGAAGAAGGTACAAACAAACAAGCGTAATTGTCTGAACAAATAGAACCACAAATACAATGTGGCTTTCTTTTGCTGGTCATATATAGATAATAGTTTCTTACTCTAGGTCTAGAGCTACTACCCAATCTCTGAACCTTGATTTTTCGGAACTATTTGGGAGCAAGAAAGACCGCCTAAAACAAAAAAACACAAAAGGTTAAATAAAAAAATAGGCATCGCACATAAATAAATCTATCATGTAAAAGTGCAGAGATTAATAACAAAATACTGTCATTTACTGCCAATTTTCAATGTATTCACCTTAAAAAGTGTTAAAAGGGGTTTCCTTAGAAATTTAGCGATTAATGTTTCCAGTCCCATCGGCTCCCTATTGCCATAACATTTAATTTATAGCCAAACAAATAATAAAATTATAATTCTGAGTACCTATAGTAAAATTCTTGTTGGACGAATAATATTTAACCCCGATTTGGTGGCTGCTTGGTCTAACGCGTTAATCTCTTGTTGGACTAAACCGATGAAGATTGGGAGATTGAGGTTCGATCTCGGTCGGGTGCACTGAGTCTTTTCCTAAATGGTTTTCCACTCTCCTTCCACGCAAATGTGGTTGCACTTCTAAATTAAATCTTACTAATCCTTAACCCATTAGTATATAAGCGTATAACCTGAACAGGTAGTAAGACGCGGTGCTAAAAAACAATATTTAACATTTATTAAAACCATTAAAATATATGAACACGTAAAGTCATGTAATATACAACTGTCACATTTGATATAATATACGCTCAATACCTTTAAAATAATATCATTGTTGACCGCAAACCAATATGTTTTATAAACTGTTCTTCTATGAAAATTGGCCTGTATGTAAAACTTATGTGCCCTGATCCACTCTGAGAATAACAAATTCTGAAATTTATGCTTATAATCAATACTTAATGTATGTGCTCTCAATCCCATGTAGGCCTATTTCTAAACAATTATACTACTATAAAGCCACGGCCGACTCACTCACTGATATTAATGTTTACCCACTTCCACATGAGCTATTGAAATTTGGCAAATTTTATCTTCTAGCCTGTAACCGACGGAAAAAATTCCAAAAAGTAGATTTTTTTTGTTAACACCCGAACAAAATTCTAAGTGGCGGAGCAACTTTAAAGTCGGTGCGGACCTTTCTTTGGAGGTCTCTTGTGGCTAAACGGTATGACCTATTAAAAAACTGCTCTGGAATTATAAAAAAAAAAAAATCATCCAATTGCAAAGAAAACTCACTGGGGGTTCGCTTGTATATATCTATGATTGTAATACAGTGCTGTGGAGTCGGTACGCCAAGCCTTCGACTTTCTCTATTTTCCTACTATCAGAGTCAAACTCCTTCATAAATGGCTAATGTATATTAATTATTAATAACAAATTAATTTCAGTCAAATATTCCAATACATGTTACTTTATGAGCAACTTACGGAGCATTGTAAATTTATATTTAAATAAATTTATCAATTCAAATTACAAATTTCTGTCTTAAAAATAAATAAAATATTATTATAGTGTTATAAGTTTTTATTTCGAGGCCTTAGTCATGAGACAGATAAACTATTAATTTTTTAAACATATATTATACATCCTTTTATTTTGAGCTTGACAGACTAGGCTTAAACCTTAGGTAAGCGATGAAATTATTCAATTTTCATTTAAGTTGAACATAAATCGTACCCACTCTAAGATTGAGGTTAAGGAACTAAACCTAGTCTTACTGACGTGAATAGTAACGTGTTAATATTGATACAACAAAACGTTCTAATTTATTTAAAAAGTTCGCGTTGTGATTTTGACGCGTTAAAAGCGGCCATTCCTACCATTATCATCTTAGAACGAGTTTTTTTTCCTTTAAATAGGTGGCACCCTTTACTACCTAGACGGTGTTGCCTACACAAACCACCTTTTGTTTACATTGAAAGTATAAAGTAGAGATTTCTTAATTAGTTCTCCTGGCGTTTGACTCACCGCCTGCTACCAAAATCTCTAAGCACGCGGTAAAAACGTCAGTCACACTTTGATTGAAATGGGTTTTGAATCAAACTGGTTGTAGCTAGGTTAACCCTCCCCAAATGGTACATATTATATATACATAAATCTTCACACACATGTCAGTACATTTCTTTTGAGTTATACCTTCCTCACCCTACATTATTGGTATACCCTTCGTTTACCCTGAAATGTAGGAAGCTTCCCTTGTATTCTAGGCCTAGAATATGTTCACGATAGGATTTTACCTGGATGACAGTTCAAAAATCATATGTTTAGGTTTTGGGTTGCCACACTTGTAAAATATCATTCTTTTGTTTAAAATGTTAAGTTTTTTAATTACATGTTATATTTTACATTTAAAATAACGTTAACTTAAGTTTTATTACACTGTTTCAAAACTTTTAATGATTTATTTTTACCCAATCCGAAACATTATTTTAAACCTAATTAAAAGTACTTATTCTCTGTTTTGGGATGTAAAAGAGAACATACTTGCAACTTTTCATATACATAATACATTATTTGATCCTATTTCGAAATATTCAACTGAATAAAATATTTATATTCACTGCGTGGGTACATCATTGTAAAGAACTTGTTTAGGTTATGTTCAATCACATATATGGTTTAAATTCGCCGGTCGCCATTTTGAAGCTATGTTAGTTAGACTTTTTGTGAACGTGATGTGAATAATATTTTTTTTAAAGTGGAATGAAACGATTAATAGGCTTTGTGTTTGACCTCAAATAAATATAAAAATAACATTGACCTAAATTACTGTGGTTAACTATCACATTCATACGTTACCATACGTTTTCATTACGATTATCCAACGTGATAGATGTTAGCTGTTGGCGTAGGGATATTTTAGGGATTATCTCAAGTAACTTTCTGGGCTGTGATCCAAGTAAACTATGGTCATGAATGTATTATAAAATGGCCCCACTGACGAGATAAGGACAAAGCGTTGTCTTCAGGGTAAGCGAGGTGTACATATTTGCTGATCTCCCAGATCCGGACAAGGGCGGAAGATGCGAATTCCGCCGATCGTAGTGCGATTAAGGTCCAAGGGTATTTTTATCCCTCTCAATTACTGTGTGCGTATGTTGATAGGAAAAAGGGCCCTTCTTCTGGTGTCCATTCCTGCAGTAATCAGTATATATGAGCTATATATTTAACGTCGATACTTGGGCCTTCTAGTGGTTCACCATCTTTAGAAGAAAGACCTTTGTCTATGAAAAAACATTTAATAAAATTATAGTTCATCCCTATACTACCTATGGCCAAACGGTATAGTTCGTTGGGTTCGCATTGCACATTTATCACCGTAGGTAGGGAGAAAATGGCTTCAGAGTATCAACCTATTGCACCGGAGGGAGGGGTGTGGACTTTCCAATTGTGATTTAACTTCTACGTTTTCCCAGACTATTTTCCCTTTAGTGCAGGTGCACTATCTATAAACCATCCGCCACTGATCAAATTCAAACGCTCTAGAATAAATGTGGCTTTTCAAGTAACAATATTCAAATCTAATCGATATTTTGTTCACTCCAGTTTTAGGACTTGTCCCATTGTTGCCCCCCAAACGCCCATCAACTTGCAATCAAGGCTCCAATAAAAGCCAAAGTGGAAATGTTCCCTCTTGTTTGTAGGGTCCGATACGAGGGGTAGAGGGAGGGTTTAGGGACATTTTAAAACGCGTTGGTCCAACTCTAAATGAGCTCCGTGAAGATATTCTTACGAGGAATCGTGACGTTTTCGTGGTGCGGTGGGAAATTCGATAACATCTCGAGAATAAGTTATTCTGGAGGTTGTTTCTTGCCATTGAGGGGGTGAGAGGAGAGGGAGCAGGAGTACGGGTTTTTTCCCCTCCTCGGGTACTAACTTTTCATCTCTGGGACAGCCCCCCTGGAAGTACTCTCCAACTCTGTTGTATCAGGATATAGCCACACAACATATATGTCCTGTAAACACGATCATGTGTCCCCGTGGCTGAATTGTTAGTAGAGGTGAACCAGGCAGCCATGTGTTGAGAGTAAACTGGCCATTTTTACTACACCATATAGTCCATCATTGCTGAGGGAACTTATGAAGAAAAGCTTTATATTCGCTTTCTCTCAGTTAACTGTTGCAAATCTCCTAGCTCTCAGTTATGTCGTAAGGTTGTGTGCCGGGGTAAGAAGGGGCTACTGGCAATCTCGACTAACCAGCGTTGGGAAACTTGTCTTATATTTGAGGGAAGATTTGCCACCCGAAAACAACGAATGACAACGCTTTTTCCCCAATAGTAACCATGCAGTTACCTCAGCGATGATATCCAGTGTAGTCATTTTCGGATATGGCCATTCTAAAACCACTACACCCATTTTTAACGCTGTAGGAACTGTAGATCTTGGAGAAAAGCTTTATCTTCGTTCGCTCTTGGTTAACTGTTGCCAAATCTCCTCGCTCTCAGTTATATAGGAAGATGGTGTGCTGGGATGGAATGGCGGGCTCTAAGCGGCCCGGGACTACAAATATGATTGCCCTTTAACATACATTAATAAAAACCACTGTCACTTTGTTTCAGCATTAGCTTGTGCTTAAGTGGTGAGGTTTATATACCTTTATTATTAGTAAAATTAATCCCAAGACCATTTAAGCTACATTATGGTAATGTCGATATTTAATCAATTTAAAACATCAGCTTTTCTATTTTCTACTGACACGAACAAAAAGAAAATGCATTAATATTTGTAGACAATAGGTGTGAGTCTATTTTATATATATATATAATTTTGTAAAATGATTGTAGGCGATATTGATTCGTCCTACTCTCGACTTGTAAAATATATAGACACTACCGCAGTCATGATGTGTTACTATGGACTTCTACCCTACTATGTTGCATGCTAGATAGAGCTAATGGTGTAAATAAAGAACTGGATAAAATGGTACAGTTAGTTACACTTACAGCACACCGACTGCAGCGCTTCATATTGAGATGCGACCTTTACGTAGTTAAATGAAGCCATCTTGTTCAGTATAAAGTTGATGTGGAAGCTGAATGTTGATATATTATGTGCTCATAGAGAGAGAGCGTTGGAAAAAATATTATAAGCTACCTAGTACTTAAATAGTACTAGCAGTGTCTGCAATTAAATCACTGCTCTCTTGGTTAGTTGTCCTTGTCTACGCATTTTCCTATTCTTGTACAATCTGTCTATTATGAAAAGCATCAGTATCACCTTGACGAGTTACACTATAGCCCTATCTTATAATCTATATCACAGGGGAATAATGCAAACCAATTCAAAAGCTTAGTAGAGCAACTTTAGAAGCAGGCGAGGTTGTTGGAAAGAACAAAGATAGCTCTATAGTTAGCTACAAAAATATAATTTTAAAATATTGATTTATTGTTTTTGCTTTTATCGCCAAACTCTGACTCTTACACTACGATATGTTAAGCGTGTTTGTAAGCTGCTTAAGTATATTTACAGTGTAATGCATCAATCTGCACCCATAGGGAATAGCCTACTTAGCATAATCTAATATTTTGGATATACATTTTACTGGTCTGATGAATGAATAGTCCTATTAATTTATTTTTAAATATTCGGTGCTGCAGCTTTATCATAGAAGCTCTTCCTCTCGGGTCAAAGGCGACTAGACTGGGTACCTACGCAAATTAGGTACATTTTGTATATACTATACCAATCTCATTCTTATCACACAAATGTAAATATGTGGCTAGCCTTAGCTGGTGGTAAGACGTGGTTCACGAGTACAAAATCAGGAGAAAAATAATTCCCAACTATTAGTCCAACTCTTAGTTCGTAATTTCCAACTGAACCTTAGTTTCAAAACATGCCCAATTTTATTAAGTTATATACGCCCTAAAATAACTAGGTCTATTAATTGTCACATAAATTAAAATATATTAATATTAAACTATACTAGAAGGTTAAATGTAAATAACTGCAGCAACATTCAGTCTAGTGGGAAAAAAAATCACCCTTCAAACGAATCCTCAAGTTATAATTGAGAGACCCGCCTCGGTGGTGTAGTTAGCTAACGCGCTAGTCGTGTTGAGCTCGACTGCTGAAGACGGGGAGATCGAGGTTCGAATCTCGGTCGGATGAATTGGGGTGGTTTTTACTAAATGGTTTTCCACTCTCCCTCCACGCAAATGCGGGTTCACTTCCTCTTATTCAACCTGCCCAATTCCTAATCCATTAGAGTAATTAGTACTTAAAGCGTATAACCCGAACGGGTAGTAAGACGCGGTGCTAAATATGATTATGATATAATTGAGTATTTTTAAAGAAAAATTAGCTTTATTTTAACTTACACTTTCTGAACTAAATGACTATATCAATACATGAAATGCAAACGAGTTTAATTCTAGAACAGACACAACATCTAATTTCCCTGACGTTAATTTATCATGTGAAATGGAAACCCCCAATTTAACCAACAATAAAATTAATGTTTCAACCGTACTGGGTAACAATCCTAGGACCTCAATCTTAGTAGACAAACGTGCTACCGACTGAACTATAGTGTCGTACCAAGCTCTGGAGCTTTAACCATCCGCCAAGCCCTTCCGGTTTTAAAATAGTGTTTAGTAAAATGGGAGCTAGAATGCTTGTTTCTGTCTGGTGTAGAATTTGTCAGGGCTGGCTTTGAATGGCCGCTGTTTCTTTGGAGATGTTTATAAGAAACTGTTGTATTGCATCCAACAGCTCGACAATCCCCACATGTTGGCTTACATTTAGCTTCGGAACTTTTTGATCTAATTATCGCGATATAATCAACAATGTTCCAAACAGGCTGGCACGAGAAGCCGAAACCTTTAGAAAACATTTCAGAAACTGTGATGGCATTGTTGAGTTTTTTTCTCTCTTTTATTATAGTTATCGCTTCATTCGCTTCGACAAAGGTCAATAAGTCTGTTTGAAGAAAGTAGAGGGAGGAAATTCACAATTGTTTGCATGGAGAAAACTTCATAGGAAATAATAAATATTGTAGCCAGCTGAATTTCGAACAGTTCAAACACTGGCCCGACAGGCCTTTAAGGTCTAGTCTGCCAGAATAGTATTCCTTCTAAATTCCACCTTCCCACTTTGCTGGCCCATTAATGTAAATATACTAGTAATCCGGTTGGGTAGTAAGACACTAAGTACAGGAAAGATATATTCATTTTATTCTATAGATCAGTGAGTTGAATTCGTCCCACAGTAAGAAATATACTGAATGGTCAGTGACAAGGAGGGTGCGATTTAAGTCACAGTTAGATGGGTTTATTTTCTACGAATGGTTTTCCACTTTTTATTCACGCAAATTAGGGAACATTTACTCTAAAACTTACCTTCCTGATTCCTTCCCCACGAATGTAAGTGTGCGTCTAAGCTCTGACGGGTATTAAAACGTGACGAACAAGCTCACACAAAAATGAATTCGACGTTTCAAGTAGGTAACTGTCCACGACACCAAACTTTTTAATTGAACGGGAAGCCAGAATGTCGCAGTAACATAAATATAATGAAACTGTCCTAGACGCTGTTAAGGCCCCGTCTTCACAAACTGTCGTACGAAAAAGTTTTCTCTTAATGAAGGGAGACATCGCTTGCTCAATAATAGGATCTCCCTAAAACTTCCTGATTCGTGTTCAAATGAGTTCCTACTTTTCAGTAGTACCACTTGAAACTCCTAAAATCCCCGGTCTCGCAAAAACATACAGAACTCATTAAACCCGGGGCCGGCAGGGAAGCGTCTCTCTCTCGGATCTGATATAATCCCCAGGGGAATCTTCCTAGCGAGGATCAAATCCCCAGTCCGTGACAAAACGCACGGATCACAGCCGGGCTTTCATAGTGATTGTCACGGAAAACCGAACTCAATCGGTGTGCGGGGGGGGGGGGGGGGGGGGGGTATC
>CABFVX010003045.1:51201-63704 GCA_902151425.1 Timema shepardi
GGGTGTATCATTCTCTGGGTGTCAGCTGTAGAATTATTTGTAGATTCGTTTGTTTATTTTATATGGCCTTCGGCAAACGAACCTGCCTCAGGAAACTTTGAACCATATTATTTCCACTCACTTAAAAATGTTTAAATTATTTGTTAAAAGTATTTACATATCGTAGTATTTGTCTTGAATATCATATATTATACTTTCACTCTAAGAGAGTAGTAAGTAGTAGGTATTGTGACCGTCAAAAGATTCGAACTCTAGAATTTGATAAATGTCGGCGTATCATGCATGACTGAAACAGAAAAGGTGAGTTTAGCAAGACCGTTTCTCTGTTTTGTCTGTATCTCGGACTAGAATCGAAACCATTTTACCCATTGGGCTGAAACTTGGTATCTACTTCTCATATAAGTTATCCCCAAGGACTTTTTGTAATTATACATCTAACCCTAAAAGTAAGATTAGTTTAGCAAAGGGCAAAAATATAAATAATAGATATTCTCATAATCCACTATAACGATTTTTATTAAATTTGCTATATCTAGGCACTGTTAAAAAAAGGGCCTCTTTCGTGAGAATGAAAATATCATGAAATATCTTTAAGGGCAATTTAGAGAAGTGTAAATTTGCAGTTTTGACCATATCTCCGCAGGTATTTGAGATACGAACTAACAACATTGTTTGTATGCCAATTTTTTATGGACCCCTTTGAAATATGAAATAATTGATTGTTATGCTCGTTGATGAACAGATATGTTCCTATTTTCTCATTGTTTATGTAAAAGTGTATATTATTTAATTTATAATCTTTGATGGAGTGTTTCTGCAACTATCTATATTATTATTTTTCACAAATATTAAAAGTTATTTAGTAAATATATTTATTTTTAAAATTAAAGAGAGAGAAAGTCTGTGTGGTGCACCGTACCATCTATCTTTAAACTAGTATTTATTAATTCCTTGTAATTGGTCTTTAAAACATAGCTCCCCCCACTGCGAGTTGCATGTCTCAAATAATAAATGCCTTGTTCACTCATTAACACCTTACCCCGCAAAATACATGTTTCTTTAATGTAGCCTACTAAAATCTTTCTTAGTAATTGGCGAAAGATACCTTAATTTTTATTCAATTTCAATTCAAATTTTCACAACAAGAATAATAGAAACAAAAATCTTACATTTTATTATAAAGTAATGCGTTTTCTTAACCAAACGAGCGTACATATATGGCGTTAAACGTTTTTTATTGATATGTACAGTAAAAAAAAACTTAGCGTGGATTTTAATAAGTTTAGTGCCGTTATTTGGTTTGGTCTAAATTCAATTAGAGCATGAAATTTCTGAAGAATAAACCGAACAAGGCTTATGGTCTACTTTATTTATGTAAAGAACGTAGGTACTGCACATAATAATAAAATTGGAATTAGCTTTGACACGAATAAGTATTGTCCCCGAAAGATACAAACGGTCAAATATGCATCACATTTGAATATCTATATTTTATTTGCCTCTTTTTGCGACTTATTTTGTTTGTATAGTTGGTACTTAAGGTGAGGATGTAGGGGACGCGAGCAAAGGTAGTGTTTATGCAGTTTTTATAGAAAAACCTTTTTTTGATCAAAACAAATCAAATAGTGCTTCTATAAAAAAATGTGGTTCAATGGTGATATCAACAGTTGTTTAATATCTGTCAAGGGTGTCCTGGAATTTAATGACAACCTTTCCTCTTCATATAACATTCGTCAACTAATGCCACTATGCTCATGACAGATGTTCAACAACTATTATCACCATGTGGAGAAAATTACGCTCTTATGTTTGTACTGAAGAAATATTTTATTTTAGCCAAAACATATTTTACCATCAAAACTGCACAACCACTATGCCTCTTTTCGCGTCCCCATCAAGTGGCCTATTAGATATATATAGCACCGCGTCTTAATACCCGTCCGGTTAAGGCCTATTACAAATACTAGATTACGCTTGAACAAGAAATAGCACCGAAGTATTGTTTTCTTTATTCTTCATTTGACGTCAGAATTTGCATCCGTTTAATACATTCCTAATATTTTTTGAATAATAGTTATTCACTTTTGTTTTATTTATTTTATAATACGGTAAACAGTTTTACTGGTTTCACTTCAGATTACCTCCCCATGACACGTGGGTTGAAACGGACTCCAAAGTGCAATTTATAGCAGACAACTGAAATGAAACAAAATTAAACAGGCTTTTTTTTTTTTACAAACTAACTCAAACCCAACTTGTTTGTTATTATTTACGAAGAAAAACATAAACAATTTAATGTTTAGTTCAAACACATAATGTCGTATAAAAGTTTGTTAAGTTTTATATCCGTGTTGAGCCGTAGTTTGTCTAAGAATTATTTTGAGATGACCAATAATACGATAGGCCTACTTACTATAGTATACCTTCTTGATCTTATTACGAATGAACTTTAGGAGCACCTTTTAGGAAATACAAACACTTTTTGTGGTTAACATTTTAACATGCCTTGGTGTCCGAATGGTCTAAGGCGTCGTTCTCACAATAGACTATACTGTCGATGACAGGGAGTTCGGAGTTCGAATCCGGGTTGGGTGTACCGAGATTGGTTTTCCCAAATTGGTTTTATCCCTCCGCGCAAATGCGGGTAAACTTCTCCTAAATTCCACCTTTTCATCCCTAACTCATTAGTGTAATTATTTAGTACATAGGCATATAACCTGAACCAGTAGTTAGATGGGGTGCTAAATAAAATCTATATATACCCTGATTTATGTTGGAAGAACAGTAGAGAAAATCAAAACATATTTATTTGAGGCCAACAATGATACTATTTTCTTATATTATTTATGTTATTTGAAATATATTGATAATATCTACCAAAAGTAACATCTGCAGATGACATGAATTTATGTATGAATATATTAAAATTGTTTTAGTAACTTTAGTAACTAACTTCTACTGTTATTCCTACCAAAATCATACTATAACTATAACCTAGGGATATTTTTAAAGTATTGATAAGATCTATCAGGTTGACAGCTGCATGTATGAATATATTAATTTTTTTAGTAGCTCTAGTAACCAATAAATACTGTTCTTCCTAACAACATTAGGGAAGGGTTATATTAACTTTATTTAGCTGTCATTTTTAATAAAACTGGGGTATACTTTTTACCTTAATAAACTAATTTTAAATCTTTCAGATTGGTCGAAAGCAGCTAAATTATGAAAACCTCTAATAATATCTAGTGTAATATTTTTTTTGTGATGATAGGCGTAAAACTTTATTTTAACCTAAGCCATTTCCACGAACTGTAAACACATTGAATAGAGAGAGACAAGTAAGAATCTAAGAAACCAAAAATTGGTTAGCGTCATTCAGTACAGCTACATAACATTACAGCATCAAGACAGCTTTTTCCCCCGCATTCACTTTACAAATGCCAAGAACGTATGACCTTAATTATAGGTTAGAAGTGTGTGTTTATGTCTTCTGTATGATTTCTTGGCACTAAATGTTTCGTGTTAATGTGAAGGAAAAAAGTAATAGGCACTAATAAGATAAAATACACTTTTATGACGTAAAGTGGTAGATACTTTGTGAGCACCACAAAATGGCGGGTCTGCGTGGAAAACGTCGCAAGGATGCAATACCACTACGGTTTCGACCAGACTGACAAGCGAGAGAGCTCTCGATAGTTGTTAACAAGGAGGCAAAGGTTCGAATCTTTTCTCAGTGAACTGAGGGTGGTTTTTGACTAGTGATATATTGTTGTGGTTTTCTCATCTTCTATCCACGCTAATGGCAATTCTTATTTGTAAAGGCCTATTTTGATTAGAATATTGAAGTATTTCAACATAAGTTTTACACACACACACACACATATATATATATATATATATATATATATATATACACACACACACAGGTATGGTTTATGATCTTACCAATTAAATTAGGCCGTTAGTAGTGAGTAGTGTGCCAAGCCTATCGATAATAATAAAAATGTCAAAATGAGAAGTTTACCTAGAGTTCAATGAACCAACATATAATATTATTACCTGGCGCCTGTAAACTAGACCGTACCGCTCGCTCGCACAGTCTGGCCATCACCTAAGAGTAGTAAAAGGGATTGAATTAGGATTGATAGGGCCAGTGTGGCTATAATATAGTATATTAAAGGTAGCTTTGTATTTTTTCTGGGAGTTGTAAGGTCACTGAAAAACTAGACGCTTTATTCACATCGTTAAAATGTTTGTGTAGCCACAAATGAAGCCAATATTTTAACTTAGTAGGTAGCACGAATTTATTCATAGGCAGGGTTCCAGGTTTCAAACTAGCACCAAAAATGTTTCATTTTAAAAATTTCGCTTTCTTGTTTTATGGTAATGAACTAACGACTGGTCCAATGTGTGCTGGTCTAGAATTATTTTTTCTTAGCATCGCGTCTTACTACCTGTTTGAATTATACGCTTATGTACTAATTACGACGATAATTTCAGGGATAAGGAATATTATATTTTGAGGAGGTGTACCCACATTTACTTAGAGGGAGAGTGGAAAACCATTTTGGAAAAATCACCCTCAGTACACCCGACTGAGATTTGAACCTAGATCTTCCCATCGTCGGCAGTCTTAACTACTGCTACAGTAGTGCGTTAGACCACGCGGCCACAGAAGCCACAGTGGCTTCTTCCCGATGAAATAATTATTTTTAAATAAAACAGAAACACAGGGGCTTCTTCCCGATGAAATAATTATTTTTAAATATAACGGAAACACAGTGGCTTCTTCCCGATGAAATAATTGTTTAAAATTAACGAGTTAAACTTGAGTTGTCTTAATTTATTTTTATTATAAATATTGTACCTACTTTTAACATTGATGGTACATCTCACGGGGAGGGGGGAAGAAGTGTCCATAAGTTTTTTTTTTTTATGTTTCGCCGCGTCTTAGAACCCATTCGGGCTATACAGACACAATTAACTACAGTACTGGAACAGGAAGGAAGAAAGTATAATTCAAGAAAAATTTACATGATTTTCGCGAAAGGAGAGTTTGAAACCTTGAAGGGGGGACAAAATTCCTCATTTTATCCGGCTGGGATTTGACTTTGATCTCCAAATCATCGAAAATCTAGTAGCGAGAAAAATGCATTGGACAACGCAACCTCTGATGAGAAGGTATGAAAAAGTTATACACCAGGAAGTGTACCTTCGTTAGTGGGGAGAGAAAATAGAAAAACAACACAAGTTAACCGGTCTAGATTTTACCCTTGACCGTCCCTTCACCGGCAAAAAGTCTACAGCGAGACTGATTCCATAAACTACGTGATTATTAGGGAAAATATTGGTGTATTTAATAAGAGGTAGAGACGAATAGGTCAGTTAAAGAGATAAGGCACCAGTGTTTGCCTGAAATGAAATTCTATGCCAGGGTTTAATATACACCGCCAGTGTATCTGATCAAGATTCGAACCGTTTGCATCCCAACTACCTTCATTAAGGTGAGAATGTAAGAAACGTGAGAAAAGGTCAATGTTTTTGCAATTTATATAGCTTTTTTTGGTCAAAATAACTAAAATATTGCTCCAACGTGAGGTTAAATAATGTTGTTCACCTGGTGATATCAACAGGTCTTGAATATGTGTCATGAACATACTAACGTTTGATGATTATCCCTTTAAATTGAGATAAAGTTGTCATTGAATTCCAAGATACCCTTGCAAGATATTCAAGAACTGTTGATGTCACCACGTGAAGAAAACTAAACTCTTGGAGAAAAAACAATCGCTCTAAAAACTACAAAAACACTGACTTTTCCTCGAGCTTGCTATTCTCCCACATTAAGGGTAAGATCAGAAAAGAGGCTTTATTTCCACATTTAATTTGACTAAATGTTAATTTTAAATTATCAGTAGGCCCCTACAAGTATTAATTAACAGGACCAGATATTTTATTTTTAAAAACTCTATTTATTGTCTTTTGTTTAGCATGAAACCTGTTGCTTGCATTCCATAGCCGATGTTTGGTCAATTTTACCTATTTTATGCTAAGTAAACTCTGTCAATAAATATTGAAAATGGCCCCTCGGGGGTGAAACGGCTCGTTAATACTCGGACATTTCTGCATCGAGCTGATTCTGCCTGTTGATGAAAGGATGAAATCATAACCGGATGCGCTGGATTTTTTGTTAACTATTAAAGTCTTTGGTCTGATAATCTACATCGCTACGAATATTATCGATGGGATTACATCTCTTGATTGGTTGATTTGACGGGTGGCCAAAAAGACACAGAAAATAACAAAAGGCTTAATAAAAACCAGTTTTAATCTCATCCGTTATCTGAAAATTCGTAATAGTCTGATGTTAATACCCGGCCTTAAATTGTTAACTGCCGCTCTTAATTTCGATGTAATATTTTTATAGCTACCGGTATTTGAACTAGAAACGCCTCGCCGGAAAGCTCTTGTTGTCATTTTGGGCCGTGTGTCGAGGGGGTAGGGGGACACGCGTTGCGAATGTAAAACAAAAAGCGTCCGGTTACGTTGTAATGGGATTTCGGGAATTGCGTTACAATCCCTCGAAATTGCATTATAAACCAGTGGATGTTGGGTGGGCTCCATACTGAGGGTGTTAGGAGGGACGACCACGGTTCACGAGTATGAGGTGATTACACAAGCAGATTGCGCGGGATAATTGCCTGCCTAATGATCTTACCGCTCTCGAACACCAGGAGCGCTAGCTGTAATCTACTTTTGATTCACGTGGACTGCCATCGGAAACTTACCCCCCATCCCTCCACCCCCACGCAGGTGGGCTACGCTGTTGAAAACTAAACCACACAGATTCGATACTTTTGTGTTTCCTAATCTTTGGAAAGTGAAAGTGATATTTAACCGGCAATTCCTTTAATCTTGGATTTGAAACGGTTAACAAAATCGGTAGGTCGATACATTATTAAAGCTCGTCTTCTATTAGGCTCTAATAGAGGATGGATTATAGTTGTTTTAATATTATTTAGGATTAATTTTCACTGCGTCTTATTGACCTTCCGGGCTACCTGACCTTTTGATTACACTATTAGCTCAGGCATGAGTGGATATATATTTAGGAACAAACCCCCACATTACACCCAGCTGAGATTTTAACCATCCCCTCCCACTTACCGGAAAACCAGACTAGACGAACTTGACATTTAGCCATCGTGTCTACCGATGCGAATCATTTAGTATACAATTTTTGGGAAGATAGATTGTTTGGGGTTTATAAGCAAGGAGCTTGGGGTGTGGACTGCAATCTTAATTCCGAATTATTTTTACCGCAACAATATTTTCTGACACCTTTACATGTTAAATACATCGGCCGCCTAGTTATACTGAGTTAAGGGTCAACGGTTCAATTCCAAGATTGGCCGACACACTCATCATTGGCTAAATTGAGGTTTCTCACTTTTTAAATGATAAATTAACGGTCGGGAGACAAAATCTTGTTTTTTCTCTGGAGATAGCTAAGTTTGTAGGTTCTTGTGATATAAAATCAGTTGGTTCAGATGCATTATAATTAACTAATCTAATTATTTTAATCGTAGCTTATAACATAGGCCTTTTAATTATATGCGAGCGAGTGATGAAATTTTTTGTAGAATAAAGCGATATAAGTTTATCAGTACATTATGCTAATAGAAGGAATTGACTGAAGTTTATCAGACTATATATAGCTATGCGTTAATAGAAGGTTTTGACGGAAGTTTATCATTGATATGTCTAGTTATACCTTAATAGAAGGAATTGGCTGAAGTTTATCAGACTAAATGTGTAAATTAACAGTGTAACATTTTGTCTGCTTTGTTATTCACCCCATTAATCTAACAGTGTAGCAGATTATCGGGTAAAGTTTTGTGTAGTTGCAGCTTAGCAGCGTAGCAGTTAGAAAGATAAGTGATCAGCGATGGTATCCAGTTCCAGAGCAATATGTTTTCTCGAAGGAGACCGGGACCATTATATTGGATATATTAAAGAACCCCACCCCACAAACTTCACCTTGACCCAGACATTGCAGACAATACACTACAGTAGGATTATCACACCCCCTTGCCTCCTGTTCTTTACGACTATAGAGAGAAACCAGGCCAAATTCCCTTTGCGATATAACCTCCTCCTATTATTCAATAGCAACCTTTTTAAAACAGAACTTCAATCTTTATTTCCCTAACACGTCGCCAACATTTCCTGGACATTAAGTAGGCCTACCATTATTTATCTGCAGAAATCAATGCACATGATTGAATTTGTAGGCCTACACTATGATGTAATTTAGAACCATTTATATATATTTTTAATGAGATTTATAATTATTCTTAGTAATAAATTTCTAAATATTTGTAGACTTAATTATCTCGATCATTCTTGCTTTGTACAAAGTAGTCAAGAGTTTTTATAGAATATCATTCATCAAATGGAGGCATTAAAGTAATACCTAGAATTTATATTTTGTTGCAGTTTTGATAAGTTTTTAGAAAAATATTAAGAAAATAAATTAATATCAAATTGGTTGAAAAAAAAAGTAAAATAAATTGTGTGATATAAAGTTGAAAGATGTGTCAATTGAAAAGTAAAAGTGAGGTTAAGGAACCTAAGAATGTAAGCTTGATAAAACATTTAGAACAAAAAACTTGGATAACCGTAGCCTAAAATTTAATTAAATTAGTAGTAAAATTGATTACTGATATTAATTAATACTTGTGTTTATTCAGATATTTGTAGTACATAAGAGCATTCATCTACTTGTTTTTGTTATCATCGTGTCTTACTACCTGTTCAGGTTATACGTACATATGATAACTACTCTAATGGGGTAGGGATGAGGAAGGAAACAGTTTGGAGGTAATCTACCCACATTAATGGTAAAGGAGAGTAGGAAACCATTTATGGAAAACCACCCTCAGTTTACCCGACAGGGATCATATTTGAAAAGTTTCTAACACTACTAGCCTTCATTTATTTTACATTGATACATAGTCAACGCAGCCATTTATTTGAACTATCCAAGCTCGTTGCAATTGATATATTATCATATAGTCAACATATTTTCATTTTAATTATTTATTTATTTTCAAATATGAATAACAAGTTTAATCCATATTTAAGTAGTTTAACCAACCCGATGCATTAAGAGTGATAAAATATATATTGTTTAATGTTTGAGCTTTAAATTACTAGTAGATAGAATAAAAACGTTAAAAATAAACTCATTCTATATAGAATAAAAACGTTAAAAATAACCTTATCCTCTATTATAACGTAAAACTTGTTATATGTAAACTTTGTTGGAAAAACATATCTGTATTTTGGAAACTGTGTGATCAAATCGAAATGCCAACTATGTTTCAAAAAGCAATTACGTTTTTTTTGTTTTTGTTGTTCAATGAAAGCGAACGTGCATCGTGGCCGAATGACTCTTGTTGGATATGCAAGTAAAGAAACCTGGTTTATGCGTGTCTACTTTGCACGAATATCTGGTTGTATTAGTTATAATATTCCGTGAGATTATATCTGTTTGGAATCAAACAATGGATCGTTGGGTGAACTTGGGGCATCCTTGCAATGTGAAGCACAGACAAGACACTAGTTTATGGACTCTACCTTGACCTAAAGTTGATAGCGACCTCGACTTACAAAAAATATACACTACATCACGTAACATGGGGTAAGACCACGACATGGAAGAAACAAGAGCAAAGAGAACACAACAAGTGAAGCACTTTCTCCTTGGAGGTGCTTCGCCGTGTTAAGTAATCAATAGGGACACCGGTGGCTCCAACAATAACCCTTTTGTAACGGCCTTTTCTTCTCTCTCTCTCTCTTTTCCAAGTTCATTATTATCTCTACTCTTTTGTGGTTCACTGACTTTCTTTTTTTTTACTTAAGGAATAAACGATTTTGTGTGTTTTATTTTTAGTTTTAAAGGTAATTGTTTTATATGGCCTGCCTTGTGGATTTAGGAGGATAATTGCGTTGAGAAGCTACGGAACAGACCTACATTTCTCTTCACTATCGGCAACTAAAAAAAAATCGATTTTGTTTGAATAGCAATAAGTCGTCGAAAGGCCATTTATAATAAAGGAGTATTTATAAACTTCCGCAAACATAATCCCGATCGTGAATAAGAGAATTGAATGCTTTAATTTTATCAAATCCGTTTTATGGTAAATATTTAAATCTGCTATGCATACTTCTTGATATTATTATTATTATCATCATACTACGCCACATGGCTGACTCACTCACTGGCATTAATGTTTACCCATTTCCAGATGAGCTAGAAACTTGAAATTTGGCAAACTTATAGCTTTTAGCCTGTAACCGACGGGAAAAATTCCAAAAAGTTAAAAAAAAAGTTCAACCCCCGAAAAAAGTTAAAAATGGTGAAGCAATTTTAAAGTAGGTTCGGACCTTTCTTTGGGGGTCTCTTGTGGCTAAACGGTAAGACCTATCAAAAAACGGCTCTGGAATTATATTAGTTTACATCCATTTGCAAAGAAAACGTACTGGGGGTTAGGGGGCGTAGCCCCCAACGAACAAAGCGTGTATCATTCATAAAGCGTGATTAGATATAAAATGAAAATATTAAACCTTTTACTTTAAGAAACAGGATTAGAACCTTTTCCGGTTGTATGCATGTGTACTAATTACGCTAATGTGTTAGGCATGATGAAGGTTGAATTTGCAGAGAGTGTACCCGCGTTTGCACGAAACAGGCACAACACTCAAATCTCCTGCCCATAAATTTATCACATTGAAATAAAATTAATAAAACAGAAAGTGACCGCTGTAAATCATCACCTGACTTGACGTATTAGTACTTGAATTTAGATATAGTAATATTCCTTCAGATAGGATTCCTTCTTTGAAAATTTGACTGGACATGCTCGTTTGACTTAAAAGGTTAATTATAGTGTTTTATTAAGTTTATTTCTTTAAACTTTAAATATTAATTTCATTTTAAAGAATGAATAATTGTTTTAAATTTAAAAGAAGTGCCAGTATTTTATGAAAATGGACCTTTATTTCAAATCGTTATTTTGATGAGCACACAAACATAATATGGGTATTTACATATTGGTAGAGAACCTTTTACAATGCACTTCACAATTTAAATCTACGCAAATTTATTTATAAGCTGTATGTAGGCCGAAGTTGCGAGTTGCCCAATATTTAGACAAGGGAATTCCACCGGCTGGTGTATAAGCTGTCAATGCAGCCACCTCCGTCTCTTGTGTCTGAAAATAGCCCAACTATCCACCCCTCCCCTCCTCTCTTTTCCTCACCAAAAGAGAAAACCTTTTGCCCCGTTGTCTCATACATTTTACATGGCCGCCACAAAATACAGGCTCCAGATAGAAAATTATTCAAATATCATCATTAATATGCGCAGGTCCTCTTGGCTCAGCTAGGATCGCCTATTTGGTGAGGTACAGTCGCAGGATGGTGGGATAAAGACCCCTCCACCGTGAACTGGTTCGTTATAAACGTCCTCACTGGTGCGTTGTGGCTGAATTACCAAAAAACTGGAGTTAGTCTCGTCGAGTGTTTGGCGGTGACCAAAAACCTCCATACCACCCACTTCTAATGAGAGGTCACTTAACAAACTTGACTCTGTTACTCTGGAAAGCACGGGTTACTGTCAAGTTCCCGGACAGAACCACTCTGCGTGTGGTCAGTAATTGGAATAGGTGACCTTCCAGGGGCGAGGGAGAGGGGACAACATATTTTCGTATTCAAAATTAATGAGGAGTCCACAAAAACTTATCATCTCTCTTTTTTTTTATTACCGTATCTTAATACTCGTTCGGGCTATGCACATTATAATTAAGCTAATAAATTATGAATGAGTAAGGCTTAGAGAGAATGTACCCGTATTTGCGTGGAGGTAGAGTGGAAAAATCGATCCAGAAAAAAAATCCTCATACTCTGTTGGGAATCGAAGCCAAAGCTCCATATCACAAGCAAACGAGAGTAGATTACCCTGTCATTCAGTCTACGTGCCCACCGAGGTGGCTTTCGCTTTATCGATATTTTGTTGAATACACCAATTATTTATTTAAATTCTAGTAGACTATTATGTGTACTTTTGTCAAAACTTGAGCCCAGGCCTCTACAAGATGAGAATAAGGGCACACTATTATTATGAAACCAAAATGTTCTCGTCATAAGAGAGTGTGCCCTTCATTTGAATTTCAGATATATTTTGTTTCTAGTAGTTTGTGTGTGTTTGAAGAAATATGTCGTTTAAAGGACGATTGCTCGCTCCATTTATGTGTAAATTTGAGGGTTTTCTCCTTATGTTAGGTTTTCTGAGTCTTATTATCATCAGCAGCCGTGCTGGGACACTTCTAGAACCCCTCCCACACCTTTTTTTTATTTTGTTTACGTTGCGGTCGCCATGAGAGCGCGCATCATTAGACCGAGCTATGGCTATTCAGTTGCCCCCCCCCCCCCCC
>CABFVX010003045.1:63749-81953 GCA_902151425.1 Timema shepardi
CCCCCCTAAGAGAAGTCTTGTGTAATAGGTTTCCTTTTTATCGGCCAGAATTGCGTGCTCTCTTAGTAAAGCCTGCAAAGTTGAAATATTTTTACGAGTTGTAAAATATACGTTTGAGAGAGAGAGAAAAAAAGTATCAAGGAACAAACGAAGACAAAAACAAACTATTCCTTCAGGAATTATGTTCTGTAAAAATAATACTTAATGAACACCGTTTTATGTGTGGTGTAAATGCCTCCATAAACACGGGCGATGTGTTCTTACTTATTTATATCCAAATTTGTATATTTAATTAAGGATCGCTACTATCACGAAATAACCTGTGAATTAGCTACTATGAAATGTACGACACACAACGTCATTGTTTTCATCCGGTTTTGGGAATAGTTGATGCAATTAACAACAACAACAAAATCAGAAAGAATTTATGTTGATAAAATTAAAACATAAATGTATTATCTAGAAACAATCCGGTGGTCCTCTATTATTTATCATACGTTACCTATACATCCTAATACATTTAATTAAAAAATACTCCCATCAAATTAATTTGAAAGAAAAATATTTCGCTTCACTTTTGTTTGAAAACAAAAAATCACTTAAGTTTGCTAACGTAGAACTAATTGTTTCACTTCTGCGAATGCGTTTGTACTTAGACATAGAAAAAATGATGACCTGTACTTTTACCAATTTGAACCCAGGATTTACTGGAGATTTATTATATTTTCCCCACCACGTCTACACTAACGTTTTAAACTTAAATTTATATTAAATGTGACCCGCCTCGGTGGCTTAGTTAGCTAACGCGCTAGTCGTGTTGAGCTATAATGCCGAGGACGGGGAGATCAAGGTTCAAATCTCGGTCGGGTGAACTGGGGGTGGTTTTTCCTAAATGTTTTTCACTCTCCCTCCATGCAAATGAGCGTTCACGTCCTCTAAATTCAACCTTCCCAATTCCTAATACATTGGCTTAATTAGTACTTAAGCGTATAACCCGAACGTGTAGTAAGATGCGGTGCTAAAATAAATAAATACAAATATACTAAATTTGCCCACATTTGTGTGTGGAAGAGTGCAAAACCATTTAGGAAAAAAACTATCTTCTTAGCACACCAAGCCAGGATTCGAACCAGACATCCCCATCACCGGCAAACCATTCTAGATGATCCTGGCTTCTAGACCACGTGCTCAGGTGATAGTTAACAGTTTTACTAATAGTCGCCATGATAAGCTGGTCGCTCACACGCAGGGCTGCGGCCATTATTCTGGAAAGCAGGGAACACTCAGTGTGTCTAAGAAAGCGAGGTAACGAAGGGAATTACACAGAAATGTTGAGTCATCAATTCTGTCTTCCACCATTGTTGAGTCGTCCAAATTTGATGTCCATGCCCTAGATCCTTGTGGACCTCGCTATATTTTGCGGCTCTCGGTTCGAGTCCTGGATGATTATTTTAACCGGGCATGTGGTAAGTGTGAGTAGGTGCCCATTAAGAGCTAGTCTAGTTTCACAGTCAGACTTAGTACGCCTCAAGTACGGTGCTGTACTAAATACAAGACGACATACACCTAGACCAGAATGGAAGGGCCTGGTTTCATATTATGTGAAACCAGTCCATTCCCTTCGAGACTAGGTAGGTGTCGTCTTGTGTTTGGTTTTGAGGCGCACGAAGTCTTGACTATGAAACTGACCTCAAGTTTCGGTCACTAATAATACGGGCGTGGTCATAGACAAAAACAACAGTAAAACGTGTAGGCTATATAAAAAACTGGGTTCCCTCCGTGTAACGTTGCCACAAAGTCGCCAGAATGTCAGCGCTGGTTGGTATCTAAGTTTTTGTCGTGATGCAGGAGGCTAGTCTTACCCCTGAACGAGGGGAAGGACGGAATCCGTTGTTCCTTTGTTCGAGGGGAACGCTTGTTTCGTAGCTCCGCGTCCTAGCCGCAGTTCTTCCTCAGTGGGTTTTGCTCCTTGTATCAGAAACATGGCGACTACTACATGGATATAGCTACCCTCTACCACCTTCCTTTTGGTTCTTTATTTGTTGGCGTCCTCGTGACGCTCATACATTCGGTCGGAACTTCAATTCCCCTCTACGTATACGTAATACGTTTTGTATCTTAGATAATAGGAACAATGAAGATAATAAGAAAAAACTAAATTATTTGACCCCAAAAACATATTTTTTCATATTTAAATAGTTGTTCAAAAACAATCTTTTTCTATTTTGTAAAATTTCTTATAATTATTAGACTATGATTTGAGCTTAGATGTTCGTCGGCAAAAGCGGTCATTAGCGTCTTAAACATAAAAAACCTTACTAACTGGAGAAAACCAAAAAAGACTCCCACCATAGCTAAAAGGACATGGCTAGTTGAGAGGGAGGAAGAAAAACTTTACTAACAACGGATTATGGAGATAAAGGATTAAAGAAGAAAACCAAAAACTATCTTGCACATCGGAGTTATTTTAAAGCCTTCCAAAGGAGAGAATTGAAGTACTAAAGAGGGAAGATTGAAGCCCCCAACCCCCAAAATATGAATATTCAAACACCCCAAAGAAGGGATATTAAAACCCCTAACACATATAACAATAATTATGTCTATAAATTAACATTTTTTTATTTATATCTCTAAAGTTGAATTATGGTTTTTTGGATGATGTGTCAGGATAAATATTTTATAATTTTATGTATTTTATAAATATCAATATATTATACATATGCCAATATGAGAAATCACAAGAACCCTAAAAGCAGTTATATTGTTGTCAATATTGATAATAATTTATCGATTTACTCACAAGTAAAAATATTCAGATCTTGTTGAGTCAGCGAAAATATGAAGCAACGAAATTGTTCAACCACAATATCGCACGGCTATTCTTTCAGCAGCCCGATCCCCAAAGGGTAAAAATTCCAGTAGATTTAACATTTACTTAATTAACTTATACTTCCAGAGGGCCTAGACGGGTTATTTAATTTGAATAAAGTTTCTGGCTTGAAAGAGTTTTTACTGTCGTTGAAAATGTTATGGTTGTTGCGATTATAGTGGACTGGACTTGTGTTTTGCTGGTTGGTTTTTTATGATCGCGTGTTCCTTTGGGAATTGTGTATGATGAATTTATGGGTATGCAAAAAAAAAAGCAAGGAAATTGATTACAAAAGTACCATTTTCATAGCAATGAATTTATCTGAAAGCTAGAACATTTCCTGGATCTACTTTCAAGTATTCATTCATATTATCATGTGATCTGCAACGACTATCGCTTTCTATAGGTATTATTAATACCTATGGAACAACTCTAATAACATAAATAGAATAGAATTTTGGCAGAAAAAAATATGTTTGTAGTTTTTAAACGTTTCATCCAAACTAAATCTTGCGATACAAATCGTTTGACAGCGGCTGTAATCTAGCCACTGACCAATTTAAGATTTGACAAATTTTTTTAAAGAGGAAAATGGTAAGAATGGCACTAGGCTTTATCTTACAGCTACAGGAGTGTCTGATTTAATTTTATATTTTAATTGGTATTGCAACTGTCACTTCTGATAAATATAATTAATACTTATAAAAATATACTTTGGATTGAGTAAATTACTCTTAATGTTTTGATTAAGTAGGCTATAGAAAAGTGTTTATTTTCTAAATTACACTGCGTCATTAGTTAGAATTATATGACCGTCTGCTTCAGCCGGGCATATCATGTTCTGATAGTCGGTTTTGTCTCTCTACATAATCTGTACAGTCAAAACAAGAAATTTCGTGAAATATCAATCTCAAATACATATTTTCAATTATAAATTTGGACCCATAAATAAGATTTACTATTGGGGATAAATTTAAGAAAACTAATCAATTCTAAAAAACGACAAGAAAACAAATTAATCCTAAATAACGACATTGTATACTAAAAAATGAGATTAAATCAGATATTGTGGTAGGCATACCTAAGTAAAAATTGTATTAATCATAAATAGGTTGTGTACATTTATATTATATATATATATAGTTTCAGCCCTATCATTAATAACTTTACCTTAATAATGGAACACAAAAAGCATAAAATAGCAAGTTTGATCCCTTATTATAACTCGTGAACTGTAATGATTTGAAATTTATTGAATCACAATTTATAGCTTATAATTATACACCTGTTAACATTTTGTAGGCCCCTAGTAAAATTTCTATCGAATGACTAAGCGTGTTCAAGAAATTATAGATTATATTTTATATTTGTGTGTGTATGTTGGGAAACAATTTATGCTCTCTTGGATAGCAAACTTTTGTTCTTATTAAAACATTATTTGAGACATTGTTTAACGTTTCATTACTATATTAAATTTACTACCATATTTGTTGAAGATTTATTGATTTACTATTCTAACCTCAATAGCCAGGTTAAAGTTATTTTCTTTTAACATTAAAAACACTAAGGAAGCTATTCCAGTAATGTATATATTTAAAACAAAAGTTAGTTTACCAAGCAAGTCTTCCCCCCACCCAACTCAAACTATTCAAAACGCTCATGAACATTATTAAATAGAGTATTCTACAATCCGGATCAGGCGGTCTAATGCTTTTATAATCCACATTGATTTAGTATTCATTTTTCAAATACGAAACTCAATTTTTCTAAGCGTTATAATATCCGATCTGCCATTTGCGGACGGTTGCATTAAATATAAAAATATTTAGATATAATCCTAATTATTTATACACCAGAGTACTCCATACTGTCACACTTACAAAGGCACCAGTCTCGTCTAGTATGGTTGTTGGTAATTGCGGGCTTAGGTTCGAATATCTATCAGGTGTAGCCTACTCTAGTTGTTTTACTTAAAAGGTTTTCCATTCTATGCTAATGTGCGCATTTGCTATAAATCTGCCGTCATCATGCCGACTAGTTTAGTGGGAATATGCGGAAAACCCACTAAAGCAATGATTTGCGAAGCACAGAAAGATACAAATAATGTTTTCTGCAGCTCTTTATTTTGTCAGGTGATTTAAATTTGCGGCGGCTGGAAGTAAGAAATCAATGTTAGCTATTATTACACCATTTTTAATATTCTCTAAAAGGTTCTTAGGTGCGTTTAGATTATAGATTTATTTCTATGTGCTCATACCCCAAGGGATGAGTTTTGAAGTGTTCACTTTTGACAGTAGGCCTAGAAAAACTGGAGACGCCCGCTTGTTTATATCCATCTCTTAATGGTAAAATAACACTCGCTACTCGTATTGATTTAACAAAAAGCGCCACATGCGTGTCTGAATCATGAGACGCCACTTCATACTAGTATCGGTAAATATCACTTGTATGCTTATATGGCGATACGCCACTTTCTTAGCACCCCATCTCAGTGCCCGTTTGGTTTATACGCTTATGTACTGATTACTCTCTTGGTATTAAGGATTAGGAAAGTTATATATATAGAAATTGTACCCGCATTTGCATGAAGAGATTTTAGAAAAACCACACCAGACCTAGCTAGATTCAAACCTCGATCTCCCTGTCATCAGTAGTCTAGTCTGCTAACAAGAGCAGCACCTTAGACCATGCGGCCACTGAAGCAGGTGGTAGGGCCACTTCATACGAGGGAGGGGAAAAGAAATGATTAGTGGGGGCACACTACGGAAAGTAGCCATTGTGAAAACAAGGTGCTAAAATTACTCAACGGTAATTATACGAATAGTGGAGGGTAATTGTATATTTTGTAGGGTCACATTTTATAATTTTGTGTATTATCTGTACAATAATAATTGGTGTCCAAAAATATAGATCTCTCTTTGGGAAGCCAGTATCTCATACTCTTATTGGTTGAACATATTTCTATTTTTTCACAAGTTTCCAGCCTTCGTTTGAGCTGACTGGTGGTTCAATCGTTAGTTTATCAATTCGTCCCTTAGACCTGTTTCCTTGGATTAGTTCGAAGTCGCTAATACTAGTCCACATGCTAGCAGCACCGAAACGTCATCATAAAGAAGAGGTCGTAACCAACCAGATGTAAATGTCTTTTAATAAGTCGTAAAGTACTGATGTAAGGCAACCAAGCGTCTCTCGGCTAGTGCTCTAGTATTGCGCCAGCGGTAGCAGTAATAACGCCCGTACCAGCTGGCGACTGCCGCTGCTAAAAGTCGTTCAAGCAGCCAACTACAAGGTGAAGTACAGGGTGATTTTTAAAGCATCTGCCACTTTGGAAATTGTTTAATAGCCCGGTTGTCTTCGGCAATATATTTAGCTCACCATTGTGTGGTTCCAAATTACTTTTATGTCTATAGAGTAAAGTGAACATTTTTTTGTCTTGCCATTTTTGAGGAAAGCCCGCTCTAAAACAACTGGTTTGAACCGGAGAATAGGAATTATTGCAGTTTGGATGGTATTCTTCGTATACCCTGAAAGGTAGCAAGCTTACTTTGCAGTGGCCAGTGGTTCTAAAACTGGGTTCCGCGACGGGGTTTCAGGGGTTACGTGAAACGATTATGCGTAATGGCGATAAAAATATTATTTATATACTAAATTGTTATGCTAAAAATTCATAAACATCCTTCTTGTTTATAAGTATATCCAATTTAGTAATGAAAATAGAATGAAATTTATTTTTAATATTATTAAAATCTAAAAAAAACCTATTATAGAGTGGATAAGTGAAGGCCAATTTTGAATTTATATTATTTTTCCCATGCATAGGGATTAGAAAGGATGTATATCTATCTAGAAGAAGTGTACCTGTATTTTAGTGGAGGGAGAGGGGAAAACCACCCTCAATACGCCCAACTGAGGTGACCCCCGTCATCGACAATCTAGTTTACTGCGAGAGTAGCACGTTAGAATAGGTGGCTACTTTCCTAGGTGCGACAATGAACTTTTTAATTCTTAATGTCATAGAGTAAGTAAGATAAGGTTGGATTCTAATGGCCAACACTGTTGATCCTTACCACTACATTGAACACTTTCAAGCTCTTCCATTGTTTGATATGATATAGAGAAACATTTTATTGCAGCAAGAATTCAAAGAAATCTAGTACAAAATCTAGCCAAAGAACCATGAAACTTAAACCATTTATTTACATGGCAATTTTTCGGACTATGGAGTTATTTCTAATATTTCTCCAAACAATTTTATTCCATACTAAAACAATATAATTGCCGCTTTCTCCTAAAATGTCCCTAAAAAAAGCCACTTGTAATGTAGTATCAAGGTTAATACCTTTAAAAAAATATTGATTAAAGCTTTGTCTGTTTTAAGAAATTGATATATTTAGGTGTTTCTATTATAAATATTATGCCATGGAATTAGAGCTTCTATTAATGTAAGTGGTAGTGCATACCTTGATTTAGGCAGGAATCCCATTCCAGAACGCTTTATTTCAAACCATAATCCTTCTCTGTAACACTTTTGTAGGATAAAAGGCCTTCCAGACTGATAGCAGGAATTCCATTATGGAAGGTCTTTTATTCTACCAAAATACTACAATACACTATGAATTTTGTACGAAATAAGGCCTTTGTTAGCAAACTTATGGCGTGGGTCCAACCACTAGATATCCCTTCGCTGTGATGTCACGCGATCAGTATCCAGGTCAGTTAGTATCTTGGGGGCATCGCACTAAATCAGTCCGGGATATAAGTGTTACACTGGGGACAGCCCTCAAAAATAAGGGCCATTGTAACTTTACTAAATAACGCGGATGGCCCACCCTATGACCTCTCCTTTGTTGTGCTAATTTCCCGCTCTTTTTTGCGTTACCAAGTGTTAGGTTTGCTATAGTCATTAGCATAGCCACACTTATGATGTATTGGTAAAATCACAACCATATCACTTGTCTATACATTTGAATATGAAAATTGATGTGGGGCCTTCTGTAATTCAAGGCCTTTTTGAATCACATACCGGACTTGTTTCAAAATAAATACATTGCATTGACGTTTATATTCTTATCGGGAAAGAAATAACCTCATCAACTATTTCAAACGGCTAGCTAAAGTCCGTTCACCGTAGGAATTGTTTTCTGAAAGGCCTTTTTTCCTACCAGAAATCTATTATATAGTAGGATATTGGTAGGAAAAAAGATCTTCCAGAGAGTAATTCCTACCGTGAATGGAGTATACACATACTTTTATGTGTTAATACGGGCCAAATAACGTGCATTATTTATTTTTGTTTGACAATGTCAATCTTGATTGCTGTAAGATAGTGATATTTTCTCGATGCTAGTAACCGTACTACATTTTAATCTTAATGTAAGAGTACAGTTCAATGATCATTCATAACACTGTATTTCAGAGACCAATGAGAAATACTCACATCAAAAGTTGTCGGAAACAATCATTGTTCTCTTTAAAATAGCCTATAGCTAACTTCGAGCAATTCGACGACTCCTACGCTCCAAGACTGTTAGAAACTTCGAAATCTTGAATTCAAATATGAATCTGGTTGAATTCGCTTTCGAAATCTCTAGTTCAAATATGAATCTTGTTAGCATACGCATTCCAAATCTTTATTTTAAATATGAAATTTGATAGTATTTGCATTCTAAATCTGGATTGCAAATATGAAACTTACTAGTATTCACATTCTAAGTTTTGAATTCAAATATGAAACTTGCTAGTATTCGTATTCTAAATTTTGAATTCTAATATGAATCTTGCTAAGATTCGCATTAGAATTGAAATTACTAAACTTAATAATTGGAAGATTCTAATCGGATTCGATTTTTAATTATCAGATTGATCCCAGACACGACTTATATGTAATTGAATTGTTATTTGAATTTAATTTCCTTAACTCGGCAAACGGAAGCGCTACCTACTGGGCTAAAGTGCTGGACAAAACTATTGTCAAAAAGGAATTGGTGGTAGAAACAAAACTGATAAAGTGGTAATCTGATTACGTCAATTAATAAATATAAATATATCACTCTTACATTGTCAGGATGGTTTAAAAACCACCCTGTACGTAAACCGCCAAAAGATAGTCATGATATTTCAGGGGCGGGCGTCCCTCAAACAGACGGTGGGTAGAGGGCGCGCGTGGGTCAAAACGCGAGGAGAGATGGTAATTTATTCGACTGTCTCGACGTCCCCCTCCCCCACACACGAGTAAGTTTTCATTCCTCCCCCCTCCCAGCTAATGAGCAGTTAACGACGGTTATTACTCATGTTTTTACGACGGTCTGTACACAAAGGTGTACCCACTCCACCCTCTCGTCCTGATGTTTTCGTACGGGGGAGTATATGTATGGCCCGCAGTTGTGTGATTTACGAACCGAGTGAAGGAGTTGCTTTCAACGGAGGCTCGGCGCGTGTTGGTGGCGGCAATAGACGAACCTTGGGCTGGCTGGCTATCTGTGTATCAAGATAACTCCATAGGCCCTGCATATATATTATATCAGTCATCATCGAACATGGAACCAGTAACCCTCGAAATCGTTGTTGACATCCCTAGTTACTAGGCCAAACAAACTGACCTAAAATATAATAATTAATAATTATTTATCTACAAATGGAAGAATACCTGAACCACGGTGGAGGCCTGGCATTCCACACATCCACAAGTTGTGATTAATACATGTCTTGTCAGAGGGGAAGGAAGGGTTTGGCAATCAGATAAATCTGTGTCGGGACCGAGGATTGAACCCTGGACCCCAGCTCAAAAGTCCAACACATTACCCTTAGACCACCATGTCACCAACGTAATTATTACATATGCGTGTTACCCAAATGGGTAGTAAATCACGGGGATAAAAATATCACCTTGATTTATAATAATAAAAAGTTCGCACGATGGTTTCTATTAGTATGTTCACACATAGATTTATATTAGTTAAGTCATAAATGATTTATCATGGTAAATTGGGACATAGATTTATAATAGTACATTCTTTAGTTTTATGGGAGCCCTTGTGACTAGCGGAATGCCATTTTTCGTGGGATTTGTGGTGTAATGGGATTCTCAGCCGCCATAAACATTGTCTGGGTTCAACCTAACCTGACCACAAACTAGCGCCCTGTATGAAGAGAATGGGGCAAGAGCAAGCCTTGGATGTAAAACCCACTATCCTATAGGGTATATATATATATATATATATATATATATATATATATATATATCACAAACACCAACTATCTTTTAGTTGTTTTGGTTTTTTCAATATTTAGAAAACACCCTACAAAGAGTTATAACTAAATTGTTTTCATTTCGGTGGCTTGGGTTTTGCAGCCAGTGGTACGCTCTTCAACAGATATATGTTTGATTGTTCGTTCGGCTTCCAGACCTTGCCCTATTCCCTACGAAAAGGCCTAGGTTTTGTAGACAAATGTTAACGGCTCTCCCTCCACCCTTCCATTGCCCTATTTTCCACAATAACTGGCCAGGTCTTGTAGACAATTAATGTTATCGGTTTTACATTCTTCTATTGCCCTCTTCGCCATAATATCTGGCTAGGTTTGGGAAATTAGTCTAGGTAAGGTAAATATTGTTAACACAACAATGCTAATATGCAGCCGCAAACCCCGCTACATTGATTTCAGCTTTGCGCCTACCTCTGCACGAAGGGAGGGAAAAACTTGGTAATCAGTGTAGTAAAACAACAATTGAAATACACGCGTAAGGTATAATAAATGATGGTCGAAGCCGCGACCCTGCGTGTGTGACCCCCTGTAGAGCGGTGAGTAATGCCTGGTGCAGTCCATGTTTATTACTGTCGGGGAGTGGGGGGAGGAGTAGATCCTCAATCCCCCTTCTCCCTACTGCGTGGGGTGGATCTTGCGTGCGGTGTGCGTGTATGACGCGTGATTTACATGACCTGGGGGAAGGGGGGTATTTCTTGAATCTGAAGGCATTGGCGGTCTGTCGCACGCGCATTGTTTAAATAATATGGGTTTGACGGGCAATTTCTAAATACAGTGTAGTAGCATAGAGACCAACAACTAACTTAACCTAAGACAACCCACCTAATATTACACGTCCACCTTGACAGTAAGGAATTTTACTCTAAGCACGAGAACGAATATACACACAAATATTATGTTATTTTAATTAACCTGTACCGGGAATTGAACCGAGGCCCTGCTATCCACTTTGTGTAACTTGTCCACGAAGACAGGTATGCTAGAGTCCAATTTTCATGTAATAAACGTCATGTTCTGCAGTTGTCACTTTTGTTAGATAATATAAATATCTATAAAATAACACAAATAGTATTGTAAAATGCTATCAATGTTGGCCGCAAAAAAAAAGTTCATATTTTCTAAGAATTCCTTCCTATGAAAATTGAAAAATGTGGTACCCCCTTCCCTCTATCACTCATCCCCTTCCCAACAGCCGACTCCTTTCATGACTCTGTGGTATATATAGTATATATAGGTTCGATTCCCGTGTCCAGGCGTCAAATTTTAACTATATTTAAACGATACCCTTATCTTAAGATTAATTACAAAGCTCTTGGATCCACTCTCATGTGTTGGTTGATACGCCAAGTCATATATTCTGAAAGCTGTTATATTTAACGGTGTCAGTTTAACATTAAAAAATCAAAATAATTAACTTGTCTTTTATATGATAAATATTTTAAAAAGGTTCTTTACTTCACTTCTCGAATAGAGTTTGTTTCTCTTCATAAAAAAAATATGTAAAATGTAATGGTATTTGTTAATTCACATTTCACGTTTTTTTAGTGCGACTGTACATCTGAAAATATATTATCATGATTATTGAATCTGCACAACCAAGTTATCTTTTTTTTAATTTTTTTTTCTAGATTATTGTACAACCTGAAGACAATCACAGATTTCAGTTGTCAGATGTTGAAATTTAATCCCAGCCTGATTTTTACATGCCTTCGTTTTAGGTCTTAGTTTCTTTCGTTTTCTTACTTCATCATTAGTTCTGGTTTCTCTTCAGACAATTTTTAATAATACGCCTTTCCACCCCTGTTCTACTTCACCAAGGATTTTGCTGTGTCAATACTTTATTGTTCTTCTTTTTGTATTTACTATAATACTAGTCTGAATTACGTTTCATATAATGTAAGGAATATTAACTTGTTGAGTAGAGAAGGAGGAGGAAATACACCTGTTAAAGGTGTTGGAAGAGGATGGTAAGATAACAGATGGAGGGGGAGGGGGCTAGTTTACTCAGGTGGGATTCGAAGACCTCAAGAGTGGCGAGCAAGTACTTTGTAAACCTGGAACCTTAGAATGTTCGAACATAGCTGCTAGCAGTGGTTTTACGGTGATTTTGAGGATGTTGAGGTTCAGTTATATTTTTATTTTCCCATTTTTTCTTCCATTTGGGATTTTTTCTGATTAATATATATATTTCTAATCTCATGAAAAATTAAGAGGTATTTGACTTACTTCATTAATGAATAGTTCTAAGCTTTATTTTGAATTTTTATTTACATGTTTTACTAGCCTGATAAAATTATTTTTACTGAAAAACAAATAAAGTAATATCCCGCTAGTGCTTGTGCTATTTAAAAAGTTAAATTTTTAGTATGTCTGGTTTCAGCTTTAAAATAATATTTTACAAATAAATTGGTTTTATTGGAAGCACAATGATGAATTGTTTATTTTCTAATACCATTTTACAAGTCTAGCTTTTATGGTCTATTGTTTTTTGCCTCTAGACCTGGATTTAAAAAAACATATTTTTTCCATTTTCTTTTTTTTCTGTTTAAAAAATATTTGTGATTCGATGTTTGTTCGACATTAGTTGAAATTTCACATTCGTTTTATAACCAAAATATATCGTAATCAATTATAAGATATGTACCAGTACTAATAGGCCTACATTTATATCAAACCATCAAGAAACTATTTTCTTAAATATAGGATGTTGAGGGTTGTATTCATGTGTCTATATAGCAATTGTCTTAGTCTCCCGAATACTAAAATAAGATGTTATTTTTACTACGCTGTTTTTTATCATTCAACTACTCTTTATCTAATCAATGCCCACTGGAATGTACCCCCTCCAACCCATAGGGAAACGCTTCTGCCTCACGTTTAGAGATACACCCTCCAAAAAGATCTAAAATAAGCATGGGGACCCCCTGTCGTGCCGTATAGATGGACTAACTGGTCTGCTGAACTCGGCATAACGCCGCAAACTAGCGACAGTAAAAAGTTAAAGTTCGTCCATTGGGTGTAGTTACCTGGGTTAAGTAGTGACGTTATGGCTTATCGCTACCTTCTAACGACCGTTAACACGATAATGGTCCAGAAAAACATGGCGTAGCGGTTCGACCAGGGGGGAGGGGAGGGGATATAGACTATTTTGGTTGTCGAAAGAGTTTATTTGGCGCGATTAAAAAAGAAAAACATGTTTATAACTAGACATGCACTTTTTGTAAATAAAATATTTATTCGATTAATACCTCAGCCATGTTTCTCCTTGGGCAAATACCTCGCTCCCGCCATTAAAAAAATTCTAAGTGCATCATGCAAAAATATGTTATCGTTGCTATAGTTTCAGTTCAACTTGAAACGTAAGATAAATCTAATCTCTCTCCCATAATTCCTGTTTTAATTTGAAGTTTATATTTAGCTTGATTAATCATTTAAACATAAAAACTATATTCAATAGTAGATTATATTCACGCGGTTTAAAGACGTCTGTATAATAATGTATGTCAATTACAATAAAATACTCCCTAGGTTTCTTAGGATAAGCTATTAGACAAAGTCCAACACCTTATCTCAGTCGGTATCATGTCTATCGGAGCCAAAGGTTCCGAGTTCGATTCCTTGCATGGTCGAAAAATTTATCATTGATGAAATGTGGGTTTCTCCTTTCCCAGTGAAGAATAAACGGGTGGAGGTTGTATGTTGGGTCTCTTTTAGATTTAAGTTAGTTTATTAGTCGTGTGCTGATGTAATCAGTCGGTTCAAAAAGTGCACCTTAAACGTCTATCATATTTGCAAATTGTTGGTAACCGTGGATCTCTTTCGAATGTCTTGGACACATGATACCTTCTTACTTTCAAAATGATAGTAATAATGGAGTACGAGGATTCACGAAAGTTATCGAGACGTTTTATCTAAACCTTTTCATGAGAAAAATACTACAAAAAGTATGTATGGTACGAAAGAAAGGAAAGAGACCCCACGCCAAATCACAAGTATTATTTTTTATGTCGCTGCAAGAACCATCATTTTTTTAATGGAAAAGAACCTCGGTGCTTGTGTGGACGTCCACGTCTCTTTTTATTTTTTATTTTCTCTTTTTTTACTTTTCGTAAGGTGAAAAATGTCTTCCCTTGGGGGGTTTAGTTTAAAATAAGAACTCTTTAAATATGGCCGTAAAGGGAAGACCCCAATATGCATATTATTATCATTATCAATTTCTGTATTAAAGATAAAAATGTGAAAACAAAATGTATGGAGAGAAATAATAAAATCGTTGGGGAGAAGATGGGGTTGAGTGATGAGGTTTCGCGTGCCTTCTCTCTCTCTCTCTCTCTTTCTCTCTCTCTCTCTCTCTCTCTCAGTAACGGGTATTAAGTTGGGTAATAATATTTTACCTTCTAAACAGGGACATTGCCCTGGAGTTGACCTTTATTTATTTTGTACACAGTAAGTTAATTTATTTCAAAGGTTTGTGGTCTTTGAAACGTCGCAGTAATATTTTTTTGTCAGAAAATGTTTTAGAAGTACTTGTAACACGTAACTACCCGCATTGGTGAGCACGTGGTCTAAACGTCAAGCTCGTATAGTCCGGCTTACTGGTGACGGGTAGGTCGGGGTTGGACTCCTGATTGGGTGCACTGAGTTTTTGAATTTATCTAAAAAAAAAAATTCCACACTCCACGCAAACGCTAGTTGATTTTCTCAAAAACTCTTTTTAAACTTCCCATTTCTACCCCATTATTATAATAAAATGAGAATATCCCAGCGGAGATAAAAAAAATAACTCATCTATTTATTTAATTATTCTTTTAAGCACCGTGTCTTACTAGCCATTCGGGTTGTACGTTAAATCATCTCCTAAAATAGCAGCCAAATAAAATGGTATTATCTTCCTATTGTTTAATTGTGTATGAAGTATTAGATTTAGATATATTTAAACAATAATTTTCATAGAATACCTCGAGGTTTTAACCCACTAGAATAATTTTTTATTGCTTACAAGTGCATTGATTGGTTTAATCTGTGCTGTCTGTTCATATCAATATTCAACCACACTCAACAACGGTCCATTCGAAAATAAAACAACCAACATTTACATGATTAACGATCCTCCACTCGTTGGCCCGTAGAATTGTGAAAAACTTTGAAATAATTCAAACAGCCAATTCAATTTCAGTTATTAAATTTGGATCAGCTAATAAACAACGGTGTATTCCTCTAACTGGGCTATATAAGAGTGTGTGCAATGGCTCACCTAGGTCGGAAGTTTTGAATAGTTATTTTAAATTAATTTGGGCTGAATCTATCAGCGCAGCTAAAAGAGAAATGGACGCGTTATTAAAACCTTGGTGACATATTTCAGAACCTTATGCGTGGAAACGTGTAAGAGACTCACAGTAACACTCCGCCCACCTGTAGGACTCAACAAACCCCCGTGGCTAGTTGCATTCTCTAATTAAGCTTTAATCACACGGATATTAACGGTTTATGGATGTTAAGGAAGAAAGGTGCCTTTCAGAAGGTTATTCATAAGAAAATTGGTAATTACAAGTTCTGCCTAACAGATTCTGGTAGGGGAAAAGGCCTTTCAAAAGGCTTTGCATAATAAAATCGGCCAATACAAGTTTTTTCACTTTACTCATTATCTGGTGGGGGAAAAATAGTTCTTATAATTTTTTTTGTAGAACCTTTGGTGCAGTGGGATGCTATTAAAACCTTGCCACTGGTATCCTTTGTCGGTAGATAATACCTCCCCATGACGGTGTTTCGGGAGTCGGGCTCATTGTATGACGAGGATATCGAGGTTCTTGTTTGTTCACTGGACTGGGGTTTTCTCGTCTTCTTTCATGCTAGCTAGTATGAGGACAACATTACCCTTACCATCCTTGGACCATAGGTTAATCCGTTAGCTAACTCATGTGTAGCTACGTATAAACTAATATATTAAAACCACGCTAGCAGCTCGTCATAAGTTGTCAATTCCACAAATATTATTTATTATTGTTCACTTTTTGAAACGTACACACACTCAGTATTTTGGGAATATTTAAATAACTTATTAGTCAATCAATGGCTCTCTACCACTGTGGGAATAATTCTCCCCCATAAGAATGCCACTGAGTGGAATCAGCATCGGGGTTTGGCGCATGGTAGTATTTTATTGATATTTTAAGAGTATAACCCGAACGGGTCGTAAGACGCGGTGCTAAATAATAATAATAATAATAATAATAATAATAATAATAATAATATTTTAGATTTATTATGAAATAAACGAAACTTATTTATTTTTGGTTGGTGTTAATTTATATTCTAGACTTTCCAAAAATGTTGTAGTCCTATGTAATGTTTTGGTTATACATAGAGGTGAAAATTTTCCGGGAAATTTTGAATTGAAAAATTTTCTGCAATGGCGGCTTCCGGTGGAAGGGTTAAATTGTAGAGGTGGAACCTAAAGCCTATTGTACTTCAAACTGTAGTGTGCTAAGTTTAGTGAGATATAAGAAGGGTGAAGGGGTACAGGGTAGAATAGGGGTAGATAGTAAGCATGGAGGATAGGGAGGAAGACAAACCGTCACCAGAGAATGCAAGTGTTCGTTAGATTTGGTGTAATCGTCTATTTAGAATGTACATGGTTCACCGGCGGTGAAGTTGAGACTACTGCATAATGAATTAAGAGGATACAAACTCTAGTTGTCATCTAGTAGCTTTGGTTGTGGACAGATGGTTTAACTTCAATGCTCTTTTACACAAAAGGGGAAAATTGGACATAGAACACTTGCATTCTCAGGTCACAAAATGTCAGGCTAACCTTAGAATTATTTTAATTAACTTATTGATGGTAAGAAATTCAATTATGATTTATGAACATAACGGGTCTATAAAGGCTTGCATTAATTTGTTTCTTTACTACTCTTTTTTAGCACCTCATCTTACTACCCGTTCGGGCTATATGACTATGTACTATTTATTTATTAGCACCGCGTCTTACTACCCGTTCGGGTTATACGCACTTACGCTAATGTGTAATGGTAGGGTGATTGTGAGATGAAATGAAGGACCTACAGTTTAACGTGGAATCCGAACCACGGTGGAGGCCTGGCATTCCCACATTCACAAGATGTCTTGTCAGAGGTGAAGGAAGGGTTTGGTAATCAGATAAATCTGTGCCACGACCTAGGATTGAACCCCGGCTGCCAGCACAGAAGTTTGACACCTTACCCCTAGACCGCCAGGTCACCTGACTATGTACTAATCACACTAATGTGTTAGGTATGATGAAGGTTGATTTTTGAGGAATTGCACCTGCGAGAGTGGAAAACTATTAGGAAAAAACACCCTCAGTGCACCTGACCGGTATCGAACATCGATCTCCTTTTCATCGGCAGTCTAGTCTATTACGAGGGTAGCGCGTCAATCCGTGTGGTCATCGTAGCTCGTGTGATATTTCTGGTAACGCCCGATTTAGAAATTAATCCTAAATATAAACGTTGACATTTATGATATCTATATCTTGATTACATTAGTTCCATTTAATCTATTGAAATTATTTCACAAATATAATAATTGAAAATTTTCCCGAAACAATATAGGGATAATTTTACAAAACTGTAAATTTCCCTTTTCACAGCTCTACAGTAGCCCTATGGCTTCTCTAAATGTTGACTGTCATAAGTCAGCTGTGAGCTGTCAGTCAGCACCAAAAAAGCCATGATGCTACTGTAGTCATACAGTAGAGATATTTGTTAACGCTTTGCTGGACCTTTTTTTTTACTTGTTTAATAGATATTTGACAGTCTTACAATACAGATTGCACTATGATCCTCTCATAACTTATACGCTACACCGTGACTGTAAATTATCAAAATAGGCTTTATATATTTCAGTATAAATTGAGTTTTTTGTTTAGTTCTTTAATTTACTTGTACTTTTTCTGTTTTAGTAAGTCTGGACATTCGATAGTAATCAGGACTACCCCCCCCCCTCCACACACACACACACACACACACACACACTTTCTACAGTTAGTCTGAATTATCGAAGTTTTACTTCAATTCCCATACTCCTTTTCC